>CAUYQG010192320.1:0-31142 GCA_963574415.1 Tarsius wallacei
CCCACAATGCCTCAGTCATCCCCTGGCTTGGCCAGAACTTACTGCACCCATGTTGGAGACTCATCCCAGATCCTCACCCAAGAAGCCCCAGTGTAGTGGGAACAGTGCAGTAACATTGAGTGGTACCACCAGGATGCAGATGTACAGGCCGCTCTGAGAGGGTAGGGAGGGCCACATAGCTGAGCTTGGTCAGGGAAGGCTTTGCGCTGTCTCAGCCAGGACCTGAAGGGAACATATTAGTCCAGTTCAGGGCCTGGAGAGAGAAGCATGGTGCCTTGTGTACTGAAAATGGAATCCCTACAGGGAGGGGCACAGGAGAGAGGGTAGAGAGCTGGGCAGAAGTCTTACAGGCCGGACCTCAGCCACGCCTGGGTGTTTGGACATCACTAGGTGCAGAGGGAAGACATGGAAGGACTTTTAAACAGGAGCATGGGCTGTTTCCCCAAGGTTGTTGCTGGTGCTGTGACAGATGAGGCAATACGTCCCCCACCCTGGGCCTCTGGGAGCTGGAGAGGAAAAGGAATGGGGGCCAGCATGGGCAGATATGAGACCTGAAGTGGTCCCTCCCTTCCGCACAGGTTTGACCTGCAGACACTACCTGTGGACTTCGTGGAGTGCCTGATGCGCTTCCTGCCCACGGAGGCCGAGGTGAAGCTGCTGCGGCAGTACGAGCGGGAGCGGCAGCCCCTGGAGGAGCTGGCAGCCGAGGACCGCTTCATGCTGCTCTTCAGCAAGGTGGAGCGGCTGACCCAGCGAATGGCTGGCATGGCCTTCCTGGGCAACTTCCAGGACAACCTGCAGATGCTCACACCGGTATGGCCCCACTCAACTTGCGGTCCCCTCCCCTGCCCTGTCAGCCCTTCAAGCCCCTTCCTGGCTCCTCTGGCCAGCCTGGGGTCACTCAAGTGTTCATCTTGCCTTCCAGCAACTCAATGCCATCATTGCAGCCTCTGCCTCTGTCAAGTCCTCACAGAAGTTGAAGCAGATGTTGGAGGTGGGAGAGGCTGGGAGTGGGGGTACCCAGGTCCCAGGAGGGGGCCTGGGACTATATGGAGAGGAAGAAGGAGCCCTAGGCTTGGACCTGACCGGCCTCATATGCCTCTCTTGGACAGATCATACTCGCACTGGGGAACTACATGAACAGCAGCAAGCGGGGAGCCGTGTATGGCTTCAAGCTTCAGAGCCTGGACCTGGTAGGATGGTGGGGACAACACGGGTCAGGAAGCCTGGGGGTGGCAGCTGTGGAGCCAGGGTGCTTAACTCTCTTGTACTGCCCTACCCCTTTCCCAGCTGCTGGACACCAAGTCCACTGACCGGAAGATGACACTGCTGCATTTCATCGCTTTGACGGTGAAGGAGAAGTACCCAGACCTGGCTAACTTCTGGCATGAGCTGCATTTTGTGGAAAAGGCTGCAGCAGGTGAGGGGAGCCCAGCTGGGTGGGCCTGCCCTCAAGTCCAGCCCAGGACAATCTCAGGAAGCTACGAGGAGAGAGAACACTTGGGTTCATTTGTTTCTGGCTTTTGTTATCATCTTTCTGACCACTTCAAAGCTTTCCGCTGGAGCCATGAGCAGGGGCCACTCCAGGGGGAGCCTTCCTTCAGGAATCAGGCCTGCCCAGCCCTTTCCAGCTAGGTGCAACGGGAGCAGAAACATGAGGGCGGCACTGGCTCTTTACCCCTTCATGCTGGTGCTGGAGACTGTGTTTCTCTGATGTGTGTGAAGTGCCTGGAGAAACCATAAGGCCCTCAACAGACATACAGTAGCTGTTTTTTCTGCCCCACCCATGTGCACAGGGGCAGGCCCAAGGCAGCTTCATCCCGGAGACAGCAGTCTCTGTGGCTTGTCTTCCTTTGCTGCCTTGTTCTTTGGGGCCATGAGCTCACAGACTTGTGCTTTTCTTGGCCCCTGTGAGAGTGCAGCTAGCTTCGTGTGCGCTTCTCCACATCCATACGGGTGGGAGAACCCAAGTGAGCCATGCAGAGGGGGAAGGTCAGCTTGCCATAGCCCTGGGCCAAGAGGTGGGTGGGCCTCAGCCAGGCCTCTGGTGACCACAGTGTCCCTGGAGAATGTGCTGCTGGACGTGAAGGAACTGGGACGGGGCATGGAACTGATCCGGCGGGAATGCAGCATACATGACAACAGCGTCCTTCGGAGCTTCCTCAGCGCCAACGAGAGCAAACTGGACAAGCTCCAGCGCGACGCCAAGACGGCTGAGGCAAGCCTGGGGCACAGGCGGGCGGGGCACCCAGGCCCTCTGGGTGGGCCTCCTGCTGGTTCTTCAGCAAGCCCTGTCCCTGGTGTGATGGGGAGAGGGCTTTGGGGGCAGAGGCAGCTGCCTCTGGAGACATGCAGTCGTGGTTTTAGATCCCAGGTCCTCTCCAGTTCACGGGGGCTCGGGTGGATGGTTCCTTCCCTTTGGCCCTGGACTCAGTTTTCTGCAGGCCTCCTGTCCCTGGTATGGGAGCTGGGCCTCTCCTTCCCGCCAGGCTGACCCCTCCTACCCACCCCTTCCCAGGAGGCCTACAACGCAGTTGTGCGCTACTTTGGCGAAAGTCCCAAGACCACACCTCCTTCTGTGTTCTTCCCAGTGTTTGTTCGATTCATTCGTTCTTACAAGGTAAGCCGAAGAGAGCTTTGAAAGAGTTTGGCTGAAAGAAAAGATGTTGAGAGAGAGAAGCCCAGGCTTCAAGTCAGGGCCTTTTCCAACTCCTCAAGTCCTGGAGGGGGAGCCATGGAAGCTGGCCTCTTAGTGTGAACTGGTGGGCAGGGTGGGGGCCTAGGCCCTTCCTGTCATTGTTTGGGGCAGGAAGTGCCCCTCCAGAGGGTGGCTACCTGGGGTCAGCTGGTCCTACTGCCACCCACTCTCCACCCTCAGCATCAGCCCCACCCCTCACAGCCTGTGTGAGCCTCACCCACACCCACCTTCCATGGTTCTTAGGAAGCAGAACAAGAAAATGAAGCCCGCAAGAAGCAGGAGGAGGTGATGCGGGAGAAGCAGCTGGCACAGGAAGCCAAGAAGCTGGATGCCAAGGTGGGCGGGACCAAGAGGTGGGCCCTGGCAGAAGACAGGGCAAAGGACTAGGGCCAGGGAGCAGAGAGCTAGAGATGAGTAATGAGCAGACAGATCCCCAGAGGCCTGAGGGCTCGGCCCGAGGCGTGAAGGGACGGACTTTGGGAAGGGATTCCTAGCAATTCATGTCCTCAGACTGCATCTTGGGGCAGGAACGAGTTCCATGTTAGGTGAGGGATGACTTCCTTCCCCTTCCAAATTCTTGGCCCTAGACCCCATCCCAGCGGAACAAGTGGCAACAGCAGGAGCTAATTGCAGAGCTGAGGCGGCGCCAGGCCAAGGAACACAGGCCTGTTTACGAGGGGAAGGACGGTACCATTGAGGACATCATCACAGGTAGAGCCTGGCCATTGGACCCAGCTCCCGAAGTTCAGCCTAACCCCTTTGGGTCCTCCTCCTGCCCTACACCACACCCATGAGGCCTGACACTGTGTCTCTTTCCTGGGCCACAGTGCTGAAGAGTGTCCCTTTCACGGCCCGTACTGCCAAGCGGGGCTCACGCTTCTTCTGTGATGCAGCCCACCATGATGAGTCAAACTGTTAACCCCCGAGCTGGGGCCCCTGACAGGTACCGGGCACCAAAGCTGCCCCCTTTGCATGCCCACCTCCCACGACTCCAGCTGGAGCCCACAGGCACCTCCTCTCCTGCATGACTTGCAGCCTTCCAGCTGGGGACACGTACTTCTCCTTGCATGCCCCGTGCTGAGAAGCGTGGCCTGTCCCCTGCATGTACCCTTAGGGAAGTGGTCTCTCCCACTAATGCTGTCCTGGCTTCTACTAAGACCCAAGGGGTAGGGAGTCGCCAGGCCAGGGTGGAGAACTGTGCCAGAGCAGGCAGGTCCAGGCCTGGGCCCAGGAGATCCTTTGTCCTAGGGTTCCCTCCTTGTAAGACTCTGGTAGGGGCTTCTGCCCAGGGGCAATCAGATGTCCCTTGATCTGTTTCCTGATATCTAGTCCTCCTGGGGTTTCTTTCCAGCCCCTGGCTCTTGTTGAGTCTACCTTGTCTCTGCTGACTGCCCAGTGGCCCCTAGTTATCCCACCTGAGCCTCTGAATAGGTAGAGCCCCAGTAGTCTCCCTGACTGCCCCTCAAGCCTCTCTCCAAGTTCTTCCCTCATTTATTCATGGCTGGCTTCTCCCTGAGGGGCTGCTCCTGGAGGTACTATTCTGGCTAAGCCTCCCTTCCTGTTCACTGGCCTCTGTCTTCCCCACAGGTCTTCACCACCAGCCCATGGTTGTTCGCCACCAAGCCAGGAGTACTGTACCACCCAGTGCCCCTCCTCGGGCTCCAGGCCCCCACTGAGACCCTCTTGGAAGCAGACGCACTTCAACCCTCCAAGTCCTACAAGTGCAACCAGTGGGCCTGGAGCCTTGGATTCTGCCAGAGCCCAGCAGAAGGCTATGCTGCTCTCCCAACCGTGTCCACCCCAGCTCCCAAGGCTGGATCTTGCCTGTGCCACTGTGGGCACTAGGACTACAGGGGCCTGGCACACCCCTGGTGCCTCCAATACTGCACTTTGCCCCCCAAGGTCTTTGACTGCATTTCCTAAAGGGTAACCAAGGGTCAGCTTGGGGCTAGGAAAAACCATGTCCTGCTTTAGCCTATTCAGGGGCACCGAGGCCCCTCTCCTACCAGAGCTCAGAGGGATTGAAAGGAGAGCGCAGCCATCCCTTCTTTTTCTTCCTTTTTGCGCCAGCTCTGGTCTAGAAGTGTCCAGGCTTAGGGAGCCCTGGGACCCTGCCAGTCTCAGATCATCTCTTAGCAGAAACAAGTTCCTCCCAAACCTGGGCCCTGCCCAGCTGTGCTCTAGTAGTGATAAGGGTAGGGGAGAGAGCCAGGTTCATGGCCTTTATTCCTAGCCCATTTCATTCTAGGCTGATGCTGTCCCTGCCGAGGTGGGCAGAAGAGCAGAGGTTTTCTCTGCACCAGCCTTCTCTGCAGACATCCGGAGAAGGGTGTGCCAATATCCACACCTTCCCTTAGCTAGGATTTTTTGGCAGGAAGCAGGGAATATGGTGGCGTTAGCTGTTTGCTCAGCTCCCTGCTAGTTTCTCCTCGGCCCCTGGAAGGGAATGTGGGGCCCACTTCTTTTTGTACATGTACCACCTCCCTTCTCTCTTGTACATAAAACCCCAGACCTTCCCTCTCTCAACAAAGGCTTGAAGCACCAGACTTTGTCTCCTCTTTCTGAGCTTGGGGCTAGGGTGGCTCAGCCTGACCTGAGCCATAGGGACAGAAAGGAAATCTGGGGGGAGCTGCATCTGTTTCAGGGGAGAGGAGCTCAGGAACCTGGGGGAGGAGAACCAGGCTGGGTGGGCTCCAGGCACACAAAGGGAGGCAGGCCTGCTGTGAGACACCAGCGCCCTCTGCTGGGCATGTACAACGTGTCCAGTCCCCAGCCTGTCCCAGCAGCACATGGAGGAGACAAAAGAGTCACTGGCCATGTTATAAATATTGTTCTTTAAAAAACAAAACAAAACACACGGACATTGGGTCCTGGGGCTGGAGGAAGAAGTGGTGGAGCCCCAGGGCAGGCAGGAGCAGGCACTGATGCTAGAGGGTGAGGACCCTGCCCTCTGCCACCCAGGCTGTGGCCACCAGCCTGTCACTCTTCTCTGGAGACCCCGCTCTCACACTTGATCTACTGGCATCACCCGCTTCACATGGCATATACCACCCACCTCTGGTCTGGGGCTGAGGGCAAGGATTGCACTAGTTGTCCGGGGAGTAGGGGACCCTTGAACACCAGGAGCAACCTGCAGAGGTGCCAACAATGGTGTGTTGGGGGTGGGGTTACTTTAGAAAAAGTGGACACAGACCAGACTAAGGAAGAAGTCTGAGGCAGGAGGTGAATGTGGCCCGGGAGCCACAGCCCCACACAGACCCGAGGCAGAGGGCAGCTCGCCAGGTCACTGGTGGTCGTCCAGCTGCTGGAGGAGTGTCCGCCGCCGCCGCTCCAGCTCGCCTTCACTCAGCTCGCTTTCTGACGTGTCCCAGCCCGTCTGTGGGAGCAAAGGCACAGCTCACCTAAGCTACCAGAGGCCTGGTCAGCAGACTGACAGCTGGGGCCCATGCCGCGCACCTTCTCCTTCTTGATTCCAAAGCCTGGGGAGCGGTTTGGGAGGTCTGTGGGTCGGAGCTCCCTGTCCTTGTCCTGTTCTTGTTCCTTCTCATCACTTTCCTTGCCAGCTTTCTCTTCAGGGTCTGTCTCACTCTCAGGACTGTTCTGTAAGAGTCCAGAGCCCTCCTCAGTTCCTGGGAAAGACAGCCTGGGAGACGGGTAGAAGAGAGCTCACAAAATAGCAAGGTCTTGGGTAGAAGTTCCTTCTCAACTCACCGACTTATGTCTTCTCTTCTTTGTTTTCTTTTTTGGTTTCTTGGCTTTCCGAAGGCCGTGATCTGCAGACAGAAAAGTCCCCACTAAGCCCTGGCAGGAGAAGTGAGGGCTCATTCTTTTCTCTGCTCCGGCCCCTCTGTTCACTTTCACAGGGGGGCAGCCTCGTGGTCCAGGGAAGTCTGAGTGGGTTGTATTTTTCTCCCGGTTTCTTACCTAGGCAGGGGCAGGAAGCTCTTTGACTCTCCCACAGGTACAGCCCTCCCAATCCACTCTACCCTCAGGGGCTGGGGCTTGCTCTTGCTCTGGGCCAACAGTCCTCCAGCTCCCAGGCTAATAGCTGCTCACCCGATCCAAGGAGAAGGTGGGAGGAAGGGGATCCCCGTCCTCCAAGGGCAGCACCCCCACTTTCAACCGAATCAAGTGAGGAAGAGGGCTCAGAGCCTGACTCCGAGGGGTTCCGCCGCCTCCGCTTGGGGGGCCGGAGAGACGGTGGGGGCAGCTCCTCCTCTTCTGACTCAGAGCCCTGGGCAGATCAGCAGATACGTGTCAGCGCAGAGGTTCTCTGGCCTCCAGAAGCCCTCGTCTGGGAATTGGGGACAGAGAGGAGGATCCAGGGCCAAAGGAATCCTCAAATCTCTCTCCAACAGAGACGATTTAGGGGAAAAACAAAAGTTCATCTCCCCAAAACAACCCAGCCTCACCGACATCCCTTCTATCCCCAACTCACTGAGGGCGAGTGGGAGCGCTTGCGATGGTGCTTCTTGCCTTTCCTGCCGTGCTTTCGGCCTTTGGTGTGGAGGTGCTGGCATTCAGTCTGCTAGAGGCAGAGGAAGAAGGGTGAGGACTTAGCCCCAGGAAGGACCCTGCCTCCTAAAATCTGGCTTTGCCTCCCTCCCTCAGGCCTCCTCTTAGCTGGCCAGGGAAGGGTGAACCCTAGGGGTGAGAGGCCCCTGAGGTCTCTGTTGAGCTGGCCTAGGGAGTTCAAGGGCCTGGGACAGATCCAGAGGACAAGTCAGCCTCACCTCCAGCACCTGTAGGAACTCCCGGAAGAGCCGGATCCGCTCCGACTCCAAGGTGATCTGCTCAAAGGCTGAGTCGCACACAAAGCGCTCACGGACCTTGAACGGGGAGAGCACTGCTGATCAGACCAGGTCCCACTGGGCCTGGCCTGGACACTGCCACGAGCACAGGGCAGGGCTGGGGCAGAGGAAGGAAGGGAACGAGCTGGCCCAGGGCTGTGTTGTGGCTGGGGTGGGCCCTCGGTGGTGGAGAAGCACCGCTGCCCTCAGGCTTGAGGAGTGTGTGGGGCCAGGCTGCACTCCTGACCTCTTCCCAGGCCGTGCCTAGCTCCAGGGCAGGCACGGCCTGCCTCAGCATGCTTCGAAAGGCAGCTTCCCTGCGCCGCATCCTTCGTGCCTCCTCCTTCTCCCGCTCCCGCTCCCGTGCCTCTGCTTTCTCCAGGAGCTGAGAGGAGAAGGGACACGACAGGGTCACCCAGGATGGTGGATGCCCAGGTCCCACTCAGGCATACCTTAGGAGGTGGAAAGTTAGGGTGTGGGCTTCTACCATCATTCCCAGAACTGGGAGTAGTTGGTGGGGCAGTGAATGAGGAGTAGAATGAGACACCGGGAGAAGTCAGGGGACTGAGCCCACGCCCTGCCCAGCCCCTCACACTATTGAAGGTCAGCTTGATGTTGCCTGCGTCCAGCGCGGCAGCCCTCTTGTCAAAGCTTATGACGTGGGCGAAGTCTTCGAAGGCTGTGTTCACTTCCACGCAGAAGCCCCGGTCCTGTGGGCACAGCAGCACATGAAGCAGGGACACCACGGGCCTAAGGCCCAAAGCTGGCAGGCAGAGGGGTCAGACTACAGGATGGTCAAGAAGGCTCTGCCCCCAGAAAAGTGCACAGGACTGTGGCATGCCTCAGAAGTTCAGAGTCCAAGTCCTTATCTGACACCTCCGTCCCCATACCTACTCTTGGTTTAGACATCACACAGAGCTGAAGGGGCTGAGGGCTGTCTCCCAACTGATGACTGAGCTTCTCACAATCAGCTCAGTGTTCTTTGGCTTAGAGCTCTGGTCCCAGCTAGGCCCTCCTGCTGCCCCATAATACTTCCAGCATTCTCAATCACACCTGCTGGGCCCTATCTTGTGGCTTGACCTACTGAGTGCGTACTATGTACCAGGTACCATGGTGAGTGCTTCATACACATGATCTCATTTAATCCTCATGGTCCTGGTATCCTAATTTTAACAGGAGAAACCAAGGTTTAGAGAAACTAGCACTTGCCTAAGGTCTCAGCTGATCATGGTTGGGCAGCTCTACCCCAGGTCTTCCCACCTCCAAAGCCTGTGCTTTCAAGCACCCACCCACCCAGGTCACTTAGTCCATGGGAGAAATGGAGGCCACCAGGTGTGCAGCTTCCCGCCAATATTAAACATCTCCATGGGCAGGCTCTGTGCTTCTCAGTTAAGCCTCAGGACATTCAGTGAAGCAGAGGCTTAAAAGAGTGATCTCACTTGGCCCACAATGACATGAGTGGTAAGTGAAGCCATTAGTGCTTGAGGCAGCTGGGCACAGGCCAGATTCCCTTCCTCTTCCTCCACACAGCTGACCTCTGGCCTTCCTGCTGACAGCAGAGGCATGCTCCTCTTGCTTCTTTCCAAGCGTACATCCTCAACCTTTCCCCACCCTCTCCAGCCCGTCTCAACACGTCGTTTCCTCTCAGGGAACTGCAAGCTCAGTCTCACCCCCGTCACTGGCTCTTTCTATCAAGCACACACCTCACCGGACCCTGCTCTCACCCTCCTCAAGCTAACCACCTCTGCTCTTTTCCTTTGTTTCAGAATCTCTTGAGATGCAGCACAAAGGAACACACATTCATTGGAGCCTATTATAAGAAAGGCATGTTACAAATGTTATTTAATTCTCACAACTGTGCATACAAAAGATCCCCAATTTAGAGATGAGGAAACTGAGGCTCAGAGACACGTGACTTGCAGAGGTCTCAGGGCCAATAAACAGCCAGGAGTTACCTAAAACGTGCCACCCCCATGCCACCACCTTCACAACACTACTCTTCCAGAGGTTGCTTATGCCCTGAAGCCAAATCCAAGGCCTCCCTCTTCATCCTTGCTCATGCCCTCTCCGGGTCCTCCTAACTCCCTGTCACTCTTGCATGTGCACGTTTCTGAGAACAGCACTTAGCTCTTTCCTACAGCCTGATTATTCTCTCCCGCAATCTCATCCTTCACCTCTCCTGATTTTCAGACCCCACTAGACTGGATATGGATTGCTCAGACCTTGCAAATTAAACAGTTCCTGTGGGCACCTCCCTCTCCACCCCCCGTGGATCTCTCAGGCCCAGGTCTCTCTCTCCTGCTCCAAGTCCAGGGCTCTATGCATTGTCCTATGGGATGAGAGGCGCTACACAGTCCACCTGGCTGTGGATGGCCACAGGGACTCCTGGTCATTTGTTCTCTGTAGGCAGGAACCCAAATGGGGAAAAAGAAAGGGAACTGCTTTCTCAGGTGATATAGAGGGACAGGACTCCTGTAAAGGCAGGCCTATCAGTGGGACCAACACTTGTGGCTAAAAGTTAATTTTCCAATAAAATTTAGCTCTCCTGGGATTAAGTTTTTTACTTTATATTATTCTGTTTAAAATATGGTATTTGTAGCTGGGTGTAGTGGCTCGTGTCCACTTTGGGAGGCCAAACACTTTGGGAGGCCAAAGCAAGAGTACTGCTTGAGGCCAGGAGTTTGAGACCAGCCTGGGCAATACAATGAGACTCTGTCTCTACAAAAAAGAAAATAATTAGCCAGGCATGGTGGCTCATGCCTGTAGTCTTAGCCTTGTGGGAGGCTGAGGCGGGAGGATTGTTGAGCCCAGGAGTTCAAGGTTACAGTGAGCTGATCATGACACTGCACTCCATCCTGGGCAAGACTGAGACCTTGTCTCTAAAATAAATAAATGAAAATAAAATATGTTTACTTTATACCTCCCTGCCCCAGAATACTTTTGAGAATAATTCCTCAAATGGAGTTCCTATTTTCTACAGCCCTGGTCTTCCTGCTTAATCCTTACCAATGGTGCTGCCAAATACTGACCAGACACCTCTAACTCACTCCTTCCTTTCCCTTAATTTAAGAAAATAACCTGTCAATTCTTCTTAGTGACTACATCACACTGATTTTAAACTTTCACTTTTTTGGTAACAGCAGAAACATTCTTAAAATAAAAAATCTTATAAAAAAGATGAACACAAGCTGGGCTCGGTGGCTCAGCCTGTAATCCCGTGCTCTGGGAGGCTGAGGTGAGTAGATTGCCTGAACCCGCAGATTCGAGACCCGCCCGGGCAACTTGGCGAAACCTCATCTCTACAACAAATCAAAAAATTAGCTGGGTGTGGTAGCATCTGTAGTTCCGGCTACTTGGAAGGCTGAGGCGGAAGGATCGCTGGAGCCAGCAGGTTGAGGCTGCGGTGGCTGGGAGCGGCCACTGCACTCCAGTCTGGGCGACAGAGTGAGACTCCAACTCAAAAAAAAAAAAAGATGAACACAGGGAAGCAGCATAAGATCCCACACACTCAGCCTCGGCTGGCTTGTCTGCAGGCACCTGTGAGAAGGTCCCACAGCTTGCTCTCCTCATCTGCCATCCCCAATCCCCTGCCCGAGGTCTCTCTGCCCCCACCCCACTCCTCTAACATCCTTACCCACAGTCTCTAAGATCTAGTGCGTCTCAGACTAGAAGCCCCAGCAGCAGGGGAGAGGTTTGTGGATGAATCAGAAGAGGATGACATAAGCTCAACATTCATTTGAATTACTTGTCACTATCACTTTTAGTATCTCCAGGCTTCAAGAACAGTCCTCCGACCACTGCCTCCACCACCACCTCCCCCAAAGACACAAGTGTATGCTCTAGATGAAGAGGTGCTACTACACACCATCATCAGTGGCTTTTCCAAGACACCATCTGATTATATTCCAGTTCCTCATTACTTACGAGGTAAAAAATCCACATTTCTTATTTTAGCATTCAAGGCACTTGACATGCAGGGCTCTACTTCCAAACTGGGGTATTGTAGTTCCAGAGAAACAGAGGAAATCACAGGACAATATGATACATCTTACCTAATGGTAAGTCATTTTAAAATATTAAATTTATATTAAACAGAGAGGTAACAGGGTATTTAAATACAACAACTGCATGAATTCATAAGGCAAAATATAAGGCTACATGTGCAGTGGGATATTTCTAGCTTTATTTGCAGCACCAAGTTACTCTTCTCTATAATTAGGTGTACTTTGCTGGAACATTTGCCATTTTTTCAGATGAAGAAACTGAGGCTCAGAAAGGTTCAGTGACCTGTCCAAGATCACACAACCAGCAAGAGGTTAAGCTGGACCTTTACCCCAGGCAGTCTATCTCCAGTCCTGTTCCTAACCACTGTACTGTGCTGGCTTCTCAAATGCATTAGAATGTTCTTTACTTCCACAAAGAAGTATGCTTTCTCCTTGTTTTTTTCCTTTTGGAACACAAGGCTCTCTTCAGCCATCACTTGCTCACTCACTTTTCCACTTCTGATAGACATGGATATTGAGAACTATTTCTCTTCTCTAGTAGAATAAAAGCAGCAGTGCACAAGTGATGGCAAATGGCAGCTGGCACTTACGGCAGGTGCAGGAAGGCGCTAAGGAGTGCTGAGTATAAGGATGGTTTGCCCTTTCTAAAAGGGCAGTGGCGTCTCAGCTCAAGTCTGCAAAAATGCCTTGCAAATCCAGCCCAGGGCTGCTAGACAACCCAAACTGACACGAGAAGCTCAAGATTCAGATTTCCACATGAAATCTCCTGATTTTAAGATGGTAGCAACACATGCCAATTTTTTCTAATTATATTCCAGTTCCTCATTACTTACGAGGTAAAAAACCTCTGCACAGGTCATCCAGAATGATCAGTGGGCTGCCAGTTTACAATTAGCTATGCTTCTTGCTCCTCAAAGCTGGTATCCTCTTCCTACCCCTTGCCTTTGCTCCTGTAGTACCGTGTCCAGAATGCTCTATCCTCTTCCACCTACTCACTCCTAAAGGGGCACTTCAAATGTCAGTTCTTCCAGCTCCCGTCAAACACTGGTCCCTCTGTTATCATATCTATGTTCCTATTAGGCCATGAGCTCATATGGGCAGAAATTATGTCTTATCCATTACGGTCCCAGTGCACAGTAGAAGATCATAGTGGTTATCTGCTGAACCAAGTTGCAATTCTCCTACAAACAGGACTTATCAGGGAGTCCTGTCCAGGGAGTGTGCCCTGCACCCAGTCTGCATCCACCCATAGACTCAGGCCTCCCTCACCTTAAGGATGTCCTTAATGATCTTCTTCTCATCATGAAATCGTGCCTTCAACTCTTCCACATAGAACTTGAACAAGTCCAGCGGGGTGGAGCCTGCGGGGAGGGAGGGAGGGGGGCCTGGCGGGCGGCAGCTTCCCAAGGCCTAGGGGTGGGGCCGAGGATAGGGCCAGGGAGTGGGAGAGGCCGGTAGGGCAGGAAGCCAGGCCAGAGAAGGGGAGCCTGGCTGCCTTACCCGGCTGGCCCAGCATGTTGGCAAAGCGGACATCAGTGCTGACTGCTGGGTACAGCTCCATCCAGGTAGACATAGAGTGCAGCTGCCCTGTCTCGTGCAGCTCGTCCAGGAAGGTCTGAGCAGAGAGAGCCAGTTATAGGAAGAGTGAGATGAGGAGAAAAGCAGAGCAACAGAGTGAGAAGGCAAAGAGAGAATAGCAGAGGGAGAGGCAGGGACAATCCAGTTGAGGAGATACAGGCAAGAGAGGCAGATGGAAAGAGAGACAGATGTGGAGGCTGAGAATATGAAAGGAGAGAATGTAAATACAGAGAGGGACAGAACAAAATAATGAGAACAAGCCAGCCTGGGAGGCAAAGAAACAAGCCTGCCTGCAGCACAACATTCCCTGGACTTGGCTTCAACTTTTCTGTTACAGCAAAGTAAGCTCCACCACTACCACCACCATCACCACCACTGCTGCCCTGCTCTGAAGACGGGAGGATGAGCTCTGCCTGGCTGGCTCCCCACCCACGGGAAATAAACATGGCCCTGCTGCCAAGCTGTGCCTCTAGAGTGCTCTCTGCTGACAGTTTCCAGGTTGTGTACACATCCAGTCATGAAAGGGCACAGGCCCAGAACTGAGGCAGAGAGGCCTCGTGGAATTTGCACAGGGATAGAAACAGAAAAAGCAGGCAGCCTAGCCAAGAGGAGGCAGGAAACAGGTGAAGAGGTTGCGGTCTGGGGCAGAGCCGAGCTCTCATCTAGACGGGCATCCAAGATACCTGGAAGGCCTCCCGGTTCTTGCGTTGCTGGCGGCGCTCCCGAAGCCGGGCCCGCTCCCGTTCCTCCTCCTCCTCCCTCTCCAAAGCTCGGATGTGCTCCTCAAAGCAGATCAGTGCATCTTCCTTGTCCATGTCTAAAGGTAGGGAGGTGGCTCAGTGAGCACTGTCTCAGGACACCCTCTTAGACTCCAGATCCCCTAGTGTTTCAACGATGTTGCCGCTCTAGGTGCTAGGGACACCCAGGGTGATAGGGAAGGAGTGGGGAAAGGGCTCTGTGGGAGCAGCCACTGGAATGCTAGTTCTTGGAGAACCTGGGAGGTTCATTAATTGCATTTTAAAAATTAGCAAGTATTTAGCTCTTGTGAATTCAGTTACTGAAAGCCATCATATGAAACAGATTGTCTTAGGGTCTAAGGTTTCACATCTTATGGAACTGGTAATTAATCAGGTTTTTTTTTTTTTAGTCAGAGTCTCACTCTGTTGCCCAGGGTGGAGTGCAGTGGTATGCTCACAGCCACTGCAGCCTCGACCTGCTGGGCTAGGCGATCCTTTTGCCTCAGCCTTCCAGGTAGATGGAACTACAGGTGCATGCCATCATGCCCGGCTGATTTTTTGATTTATTGTAGCTCATCAAGTTGCCCAGGCTCGTCTCAAACCCTGGACTCAGGCAATCCTCTTGCTTTGGCCTCCCAAAGTGCTGGGATTACAGCCTTGAGCCACTGTGCCCGGCCTTAATCAGGTTCTGACGCAACTTTAGAAAGTGAATTTCTGATTATCATCAGCAACAGCTTATTGTAACCTACGTGACTAGTTAGGGCCCACAGTGCTATGACGATTTAAGACTATATTCTCATGAGCTATAGCATCATCACCATCATTTCCATCTCTAGGACTTCTGACGCCTATCTCAGACTTCTTCCTCCGAAGACACACAATTTCTAATTCAACAGTGGACCCTACAGAGAGGGAGGGGTGTTCTGAGACTGAGTGAGTGCTGGGGACTCCCAGGATATCCAGGAGGGAAGGAGGTACATGGGAGTGGTGTGAGGCAGACTCTGGGGTCCCAGGTTCAGTGAGGAAAGGTAACGGGAGAGGTGGGAGTGGAGACTCAGTCTTACTCTGCAATTGATGGTCCTGAGCAAAGCTGGGGTTATCCATGAGGTACTGCTGGGCCTGGGACCATGTGGTTTGGAAGTTGACACTACTCATCCCATCCAGGATGCTCTTCAGGGCCTGGATGTTGCGGCGCCGGAGCTGCTTGGCCTGTTCCTGGGGAACCACAGGATCAGGGTGAGGCAGGGTAGGCTAGAGCTACACAAGCAGGCCTGGGCAGAGGAGAATCTGGGGAAAAGGTAGCTAGGGAACCCTAGGGGGAATGCCAGACTCAGACCTTCCGGTCCCGGGGAAGGCGGGGAGCACAGGTTACAGACCAACCTCTCAGAGACTCCTTCTTGCCCTCCCACGCCCAGGGCTATAGGCCCAGAGCAGACATGGGGGATGTGCAAGTGCCACACCAGCTTCCAAGTCAGGAGCTGGGACACTAGGAAGTGGAGAAATGAATGGCCCACAAAGAAGCAAAGACAAGGAGAGTCCAAGATGAGACTGGGGCTGAAGAATCTAGCCCAGTGACCATTACCTTCTCCTTCTTGGCCAGGAAGAAGAGGACATCATCATAAACCTCTTTTCGATCCCTCTCAGGGACCACAGCCCAGACCTCCAGCTCCCCAAAGGTCTGCTCTGCCCGCCTGTGGAGAATACAGGCGGTAAGAAGGCAGGCAGAGGACAGAGACCCTGGGCCTCTGTGTTCTCTGGGCTGCCCCGCCCAGCCCAGCCCAGCCCCCTGACCGGTAGCGGGTGGTGGAGGTCATGCGTTCATGCTGCTCCAGGAAATGCTGCAGGGTCTGTTTGGCCTCCTTGGCCCTCAGCCGGGCTTCCTCCTTCTCCTCCTTCTCCCGCTGCGCCTTGTAGGCATTGAATGCCTGCTTTTTCTCACTCAGTTTGGGCAAGGCACTGGGGTGGAGAGGATGGGAGTGGGTTGGGAATAGAGGAGTTGGCCTGAGTCACCCTACACAGCCCACAAAGGAGGATCATGGGACACTGGGGAAAGGTCTCCACAGGGATGAGCGGGGGTCCATGCAGGGGCAGAACAGGCTGCAGGGGCCCCAAGGGCACAGACGTCTGGGATCTGAACGTCTGGGAAAGGCAGGAGTGAGGGAAGGGCAGTGGCTCCAAGACACTGCTAATAGACCACCATCAGACCTCTGCCCTAACTAGCACCCCTTTGCCCCAATTAATTTGATTCCACTTGATTCAATTCAACAAGCATTTATTGAATGTCTCGTGTCAGACACCTTTTCCTCTTCCTTTTCCTGGAAGCCTCCAGCTTTTCTTCCCCTTGCACCCCACCCCAGCCTACCACTTTTCTGACTGGCTCCCTTAGACTGGGAGTTAAGCTGGGTTTCTCAGGGAGACCCTGGCCTGGCTGCTCTCAGGAGCAGGGCCTGGCTCCCTCTGCCCAGGCCTACCTGTAACGGGGGTCGGTGACCACCATCTTCATGGCCTGTTCCCACGAGGCATTGGAGGGGACAGCCTGGAATGGAGTAGGTGGGGGTCACGTGGCCTGCCCACTCCCAGCCCCCTCTAGGCCTTCCCTGGGAGCCCCACACCCAGCACCTTGTCCCTCAACAGCTCCTTAAACGCCTGCTTTGCCTTCTCCCGGTTGCTCCAACTGAGACCAGACCGCTCTGGTTCTGGCTTCGGTTCTTCCTCTTCCTGCTGTGGTGGATGGTGCTGTCCAGCAGAACTGGGGGGCACAGGGGACTCAGCCACAGGGCCCTGGCCCTCATAGCTTTCAGCACCCAATACCCTTGGCAACACAGTGCCCACCCTTATTCCCCAAGGCAGCCTTTTCCTGCCCTCAGGTCATGCCCAGATCTTCACGTGAGGCCTGGCAGAGGACAAGGATTGAGCCAGGCTGGGAGCCTGAGGCCAGCATCTGGAATGCCTTGGCGGCAGCCCTCACCTGCCAGGGCCCTCCTCCAGCTGCTGCAGGAACCCCTGCTCCAGAGGCTGGGTTGCCTCCGACACATCACAATCTTCACCCCCACCTGGCTCAGGTTCCAGGAGGCCTGTGGGCACTGGGGTGGGGCCAGGAGGAGCCGGTGGAGGGTCAGGCTGTGGCTGAGGAGGCTGTGACTGTAGTGTCTGTGGCTGCTGCGGCTGCTGCTGTTTCCTGCAGGTGAGCCAGAAAGGCAGTGTCCAGGAGTAGAGCAAGGATAGAGGCGTTCGGGGGCTGGCTGGTCTCTCTCTCCTGGACAGGACTGGGGCCAGAAAAAATGACTCCACGATACTGAGAGCTGGTTCTTCCTCCCAGGGTAGAGATAATGGAGAGTCCACTCCCACCCCCCAGGAACACAAGGATGAATGGGCAGGTAGGCAGGTCACTCACCCTGCAGCCTCTTGTTTGACTAAAGCTGCAATGGGAAAAAACAACATGGTCAGTCCCAGGGCAACAAGGAACACCCAGAACCCCTGACCGGGCCTACCCCCAGGACCCCTCACCCTCCAGGTCATCCAGATCCTTGGGCCGGGTCCAGCGGGACTCCTTACTCTGGTTGTTATAGTAGTAAGGTTTGCCTGTGTCTGACTTGTACTCTTTCCAGGGACACTGGGATAGCAGCAGCTGCAAGAGGATGGGTCAGGGACATCAGTGGGCTGGGCATGCTCTCCAGCCAGGCAAGGGAGCTAAGGGACCCAGTAAGCAGAGAACACAGGAGTCTTTAGCTGCCACCTGGCCTGGCTCAAATGGGGGAAGGCAGCTTTCCTGAGATCCTAGGGAGACATTTCCAGGGATGGGGGGCAGTCAGGGATCTTGGGATCGAAGGAACCATAATGAGTATGACTAGAGACTCAGGGGAGGCCAAAGACTTGGAGGGGTCAGGACAGCTGAAAGGAAGGGCCAGAAAGCCCCACTCAGGACCTCTGCCTTGGACTTGAGCACGCTGGGCTTCTCCCACACGGACTGCTTGTCGTCAGCATTGTAGTAGTAGATGCGCCCATCAGGGGCCACATGCTCACTCCATAGGGCCCTCTGGGAGGGGGGCACAGAATGGTGGTCAAGGCCCCTTTCCCAAAGCCTCGCCTCACCCCAAAGATTTAACCATCAGCCCCCCACTCTTAGCCTTTCTACCCAGCTAGAAGAACTCACCGGAGGGCCTGTCCCAGCCACAGCAGCTAGAAAAGAAACCACAGGAAACATACTAAGCCCTTACTCCAAACTCCATCTTATTCCCACCTATTCATCCCTTATTCCATCCCCAGTAAATATCCCCCTGGTCCCATCAACATCCCAGGCTCCCTGGCATCCCAACAGGCATGATCCAGGGTGGGCTCCAGTCCACGGTCCCCTCTCCCCTATACCCCCCAACCTCCGAGCCTGGGGGGAGCAGACCCCCAGAAGACTCACAGCTGGCGGTGTCCGCACCCGGAGCCGTCTGCCGAAGAAAGAGGAGGGGGAAGGGTTGGGGCCAAGCCTAGTGGCCCCCAGGACCCAGGCCATGGGGGATGGAGAAGCAGGCCAGGTCAGAATCCATGTGTCCTGCTCCCAAGGATCTCTGCTCCCTAACAAGCTTCCCAACCCTCCAGGGCCTGGCACTGATCCTGGGGGGAATTACACAACAGCTCCTTTCTTTGTTCTCCTCAAGTGAGAGCGTTTTGTTGAGTCAACTCTTAAGGTCCATCTCTTCACAGTGGTTACCAAATTCTACATCTTGCCCAGACTCTACTAACTGAACAACAGCACAAAAAGATATAGTGAGATCCTCAGGTGCTGATGACTCCTTCAGAGACAGAGAATATGAGGAAGGACTATATTCATGTGTCCACAGTGTGTGGCTCTGGGAGGATAAAGAGTGTTTGACGCGAGTGTGTTCCTTGAGGGAGCCACGCACGGCATGGGGAGTAACGAGAGGATGTATATACCCCTTTGGGCATGAGTGGGAGACCAGAAGAACTGAGCACATGGCTGGCGAGGAGGATGTGAGCATGGGAAATGCTGCCAGGGACCAGGGCGGACACAACAAGAAGAGGGAGAGAACAGAGGCCAAGTCCCCATACTCCAAGTCAGACCCACAGAACTGCAGGGCAGAGCCTGCTTCCTGCCGACCCTCAATGCTTACCGCTGCGGTTACAGGCACTGCTGGCATCAGCATTCCTGGCATCATTGGAGGGACCATTCCTGGTATCTATAGATACAAAGACAAAAACCAGCCACCGAGGTGAGAACAGGCACAGTCCTGAGAGATGCCGCTGGTGTCATAATCCTCATGTGGGCACCTCCACAGGCAGTCCCCAGATTGTGGCCTTTACTTTGCCTAAGGGTTGTCTCAGTCATTCAGCAAGGGTGTGGCCCAAAGCTCCCTTCCCTCCCAGTTTCTGAAGCCCAGATGCCTGCTCTCATTTCCATCCCCAGCTAAACCAAATGGTGTTCTGAGGCCCCAGTGGAGAGCAGACTATTACCTGTGTGAGTGGCGGTGGTGCCCCCATTGGTGGAAGCATTGGGGGCAGGATGCCAGGTGGCATGGGGGGAATGGCAGGTGGTCTCTGACTCATGGGGGGTAGCCCCAACGGAGGAAAGGGTGGGGGGATCCCTGGAGGGGGCATCTGGAAATTAGGAAGAGAAAAGATACTGAGCAGAGAAGATTGCCTGTCGGAAGCAGAGATTTGTCAGGAAATATCCGCCTCCCACCCTGACCCTCCACCCAGCACTGAGGCAATCCCCAGGCTTTAGTTTGAGAAGCACAGGGCATAAAACTGCCTTCCTCTGTACCACTGAGAAAGACTGCTAACTGGGGTGCTCTCTGGGTCTGACAGGCAAACCCACAGCTTCTTGCTTACGAAGGGGAGGGAGAGGGAAAAGGGAAGTGTAACAGCATCAGACTGCAGCTGGAAGGCGCCACCTCTTCAGTTCTCCCCCAAAGAGGCCTCTCAGATGAAAGGGCAGAAGGCAGGTACCTAGGTTTCAAGTCCCCCAGTCCCCTGCCTCCCATCCCTTTCTCTCCAGCTCATGACCAGCGATGCTATTCCAGGCCACATTCTGCGGCATATTTAAAGAGCACAGGTAAAGAGTAGTGAAAGAGAAAGACAGTCCCACCCTGCCTCACATGAATGGGGTCTTTTCCCTTCCACATCTCCTACCTCCAGCCCCCAAGGACAAAAAGACAAAGGGGGAACTGTCAACTTGAAGGACTGAGAGCTTCACAGCAGCAATCCCCGCCCCAATGCCCGAGTAAAACCATCCCTCTTCCAAGGGCAGCAAAAGGGGGCACTACACAAAAACTGTGCTGGTGCTACAGCAGTGGCTAGGGGCTAGGGAGCTGGGGGTGCAGGCTGGAAAAGCCAAGCCCAGGGAAAGACATAAAACTTACGAAGGGTGGTGGCATCATGGGGGGCCCCGGTGGGAAGGGGGCAGGCGCTGCTGGGGGCCGGGGACCAGAATCGGGAACCGACTGTTGAGGGAGAGAAAAGTCATAGGACCCAGGATGGGCACAGAGATGGGCTTTTGCAGAAGGGAAGCAGAAGTGGTGAGGATGAAAAAGGAGCATAAAGTTCAGAAGGAGGGTCTCCAAGCCCGACTTCTTGCCCACCCAAGCTCGGAGCCCTGGGTAGGTTTGCTTTCTCTTGTGCCTGCCCACAGCCAGTTGGCCCAGCCCCTTCAATGTTTTATTTGGAAGTTTCCATTTTGCCAAAGCAACAGAAAAGATGGAGGTGGCTCTGATACAGGCACTGACTGGCTCTTCCCAAGGCTTCTCAGCCATTCTCCTGCCTGTGGGCAAGGCTGTGCCTCTCGAACCAGTTAAACGGATGTCTCTTTTATTCCCAAAGTATCCAGGGAGGGAGTGGCCTCTTTTCCAGTTCCCCTACCTCAATTAGCCCAGTTCCAGAGACTCAGTCCAAAGCTCTTCTACACACAGACGTCACCAGCCCTTTAAAGTACTGGTCTCGCTTTCTCTTCACTACCAGCTTCATCCCCTAACTGGCCTCATCCTTAGACACCTCTTTTCTTCAACATCTTCCATGTTAGCTCTACCTCCACCACCCCCCCTTTTTGGTGGTCACCCCCCTCCACCAATCCTGAACTCTCTCCCTGTGGATGCAACCTTTGAAGGTCTCCCGCCCTCCATCTGTCCACACCCCACCCTTTAGTTCTCGGCTTAAATGTCACCTATCTCAGAAGATTTCCTGACTCTATTTAACGTATCTCCTTTCAGCTGATTCTCTATCTGATCACCTTTTTCAGCTTCCTCGTGTATACAATTTTTATAATTATCATGTCTGCCTGCATCTGTGCTTCCCCCTACCAGAACACAGTAACATTCCATTAGGACATATCTGACTTGTTGAAAGCTGGATTCTTGGTACTACCAGAGTGTCTGGCACATAATAGGTACTCAATAAGTATTAAATGAATAAAGAGCAAATGAAGGAACAAATCCTCTCTATACAGAACCTTTTACTTCTAAAAAGCCATCCCATAGGGATAGCTCCCCATGGCCAAAACGATATATGTGTGAGGTTTTCATTTCAGCATTATTTGTAAAATCAGAAGGTTAAAATCAGCTTAAATACCCACCAGTAAAATGAAATACTATGCAGTCATAAACAAGAGCAAAGAAAGACATGCACTGTCTCAATACGAAACAATCTCTAAGATATGGTAGCAAGTGGGAAAAAGGTGTTGCAAATTTTTACCATTTGCATAGAAATCAGAAATGAAAGATGACATAAGAAATTGGTGGAAGAGAGACTTCACTGTACACCCTTCTGTGCCTTTTAAATATGCAACCATATGACTATATTCCCCATTCAGAAAAATGCTTAAATGAGCCAAGGTTTGAAGATGCAGCTCAAAGGCCTGCCCTTCTTCCTCTTTGCCTAAAAGTTGGGGGTGATAGGGAGGAGTTCTAGGTAAAGGTGGTAGTGGGGGAAGAGAAGCCACTTCATTGCTGCCCAATTTCCCCTATGCTGAGAAGGTGCAGCATTTTAAAATGCTTTCTAATCTCTACCTTTAAAATATCTGTCCTTTATCTTGCCCTAAGAGAAGGGTATGAGCTAAACTAGGAAAGGAGAACCTGACTCTCCTTTTCTATGTGTTCAACTACTTTTACTCTGATTTCAGACCTGCCCGTCCCCTGAAACTTTCCTCGGCATAGAAACTAATATATAGGAGGAAATCCAGTTTCCATGTCAAGCGTGCCCACCTCAAGCTACCTTAAAGCTTCTCTACCCTCCCAGATTACCAACTTTGGGCCCACCAGCCTCCAGGGTTGCCTATCTCAGAGACTGGCACCACACCATCCATTCCATTCAGCTGTCCAAGATGGAAACCTACCAGTCACTCTCCCCACCTCCCTCTTCCTTGCCAACAAATCAGAATCCTGTTAAGTTTACCTCCTAAACATTTCTTGACTCTACCTACTTCTTCCATTTCCTCTTTCACCACTGCCACCCCTCTTGTCCAAGCCATCTTTTTCATCTGACCTACTGCAGTGGCTTCCCAACTGTCTCCTCCACACCAACTCCAATCTGCAGCCCTGACACACACTGCAAAATGCACCTCAGACCATTACTTCCCTTCTTAAGGCTCTTCAGTGGCTTCCCACTGCTCTCAGAGTATAAACACCGAATCTTCCAGACCAGGGCCTGAGAGGCTATGGGCAGTCTGCTCCCCAACTGCCTTGCAGTCCTCACCCATGCTGAGCTCCCAGGTCTGAGCCCAGCCACGTTCACCTTCTCTGTTCTCCCACCTCAGATGTCCACCTTTGCTTGGGACAACCGCCAGCCCCACACACCCTGCCTACATACACTTCACACTTACCAATCACCATTTCCTCAGAAAAGCCTTTCCTAATTCATGGGACTAGTCACGGCCCTCCTTTATATGCTCATGCAACGCCACACACCTTCCCCTTCAGCTACTACCCATTGGAGTTCTATAGTTATCTGCACAATTCTGTTGATACTATTATTTTATGTACCACTACTAAAAAAGACATGCCGCCAACTAAATTATGAGACTCTTTTGATTTTAAGATGCATCCTGACTTCAGAAATGTTAAAATATAAGTCTTAAGCCGGGCTCAGTGGCTCAGCCTGTAATCCCGCGCCTTGGGAGGCTTAGGTGAGTGGATTGCCTAAGCCCGCGGGTTCGAGACCTGCCTGGCAACTTGGTGAGATCTCACCTCTACAATAAATAAAAAAATTAGCCGGGCATGGTAGCGCACGCCTGTAGTTCTAACTACTTGGAAGGATCACTGGAGTCCAGCAGGTTGAGGCTGCGGTGGCTGGGAACGGCCACTGCCCTCCAGTCTGGGCGACAGAGTGAGACTCCAACTCAAAAACAACAACAACAACAACAAAAAGTAAGTCTTAGAATTAATGAAATATAATGCCTGTCGCCCCCGCTAAACTGAAACTCTAAGGGGCAGGGATTTTATCTGTTTGCTCACCTCTAGCCAATTCCCATTGTATTTTCCTTACCACTCCCCTACAGGCACAAGTAAATGATAATAAATATTTGCTGACTTACTGATTGAATGGTCTTAGCAAGTCCCACAAAACAGCAGGGGACCTAGTAGTTAGTTATTTAGGGAACACAGAATGTCAGAGCTGGAGGGTACCCTGACAACCACCCAAGGTAATTCCCTCTTTTGGGAGGAATCTGTCCACAGTCCCAAAGCTGGTTAGGGACAGAGCCAGGACTGGATACAATCTGCCCTCCAGGTCTCCTCCCTTAAAATCACAGTTCCAGCCACAGGAAGCAGGTCTGTCTTCCAACCTAGCATATGCCCTAGCATAACCTAAATGGTTAAATCAGCAAGGATCCAACATTTTCTTGCTTGAAAACTAACAGTGGTTTCCTGCTGCCTACCCTACAAAATCTTATCTAACTTTCAAAGCCTTTCAACAAAGACCATCCTACTCTTCTCGGCTCATCCTGACTCAATGGCTTCCCTTCTCCTCTTTGCACAGAATTGTTAGATTACCTGCATGTGTTTCTTTTATTCTACATTGTCTCTTGCTTTGTTCAACTCCTTCAGGTTACCTTTATGACTATCCCACACACATACACACACTCCTACCTACCTATGTCCCTTCAGGAAAATGCCGCACTACTTTGCAGAGTGACATGCTACCATGAAAGTGTGCTGGGCGTTTCACGTGGGACTGTCTGTCTCCCCAATCATGTGGGGATTTCCCTGCATTCAAGGATGGAGTTTTCTCCTATCAAACCTCCCCCAAGTGTCTAGTCAGGGCCCTGCACACAAAGTGCTGTGATAAAATGCAGTCTCATTCCCAACCTTCTTAGATTTTTACATGCTGGAGTATTCCTGAAACTGTGTGCACATGTGTCCATGTACATTTGTATACTCTGAGTCTGAGCTGTGACAGAGAGAGGGTGCTTGGCAGAGGTCTGTGTGGCTTGGGGAAAGGAAACTGGAATCAAATACTGGCACGGGAGAACCAAAATAAGGAGCTAGCTAACTCTATATGGCTACCTTCAACTTGGGATGTAGACCTCTGGCAGGATTCAAACACTGGCCTATTTTGGACAGTTCCCCACAGAGGACAGAGCAATGGAATGAATGCAAATTACTATGAGACTTCCAAAGCCCTCCCTTCCCTGAGCCTCCCCTGTGCCATGTGCGCACTTTCTTTCTTGAAACACCCTTGCCTCTCCCACCTGCTGCAGTACCATACAACGTGGCTCTTACTTCACTTCGGGATGAGAAACTGAAGAGTAACTAGTGAGAGGGAAGGACATAGGAATGGCGGCTGAAAAAGCAGATCCTGTGTCTTCCCTGAAACAAAAACACTTATGTGAGATGAGGAGAAACGATGGAGCGATACTTGATCATCTGATCATCATGTGTTCACGTGGGTCAGCAAAGGACCGGTCCCACCATCAAAGAAGCAGTCAGTTCTTCTCAGCCTTCACATCTAAGAGGAACCTCAGAACTGAGCATTCAGAACAGGAGAACAGGACAAGAATGGAGAGGCAGAAGGGAAGAGAATGGAAAGAGGGAATGACAACAGCTAATAGCTAATATTTACTGAGTGCTTATTATGAGCCAGATACCATGTCAAACACTCATTTAATCCCGGCAACCACCTTAGAGGTTATCATCCCCATTTTATGGATAAAGAAACCGAAGGTCAAGATTAAGTAACTTGACCAAGGTTCCAAGAGATGAAACGGGAGGCGGGTTTGGAATCCAAGCAGTCTGATCCCAGAGCTTGTGCTTTCAACTACTCCAGAAGGCTGCCTCCCAGCGAGGATGATGGTGCCACAGATATTTCATACACTCAGATTTGTTCACCTTCTTTTTACCCCAATCCCAAAAGCCTCAGACACCCAGGTGATCCCAAGAACTGACTGGTCTGACTCACTCCCACTCCCTGAAAGGATCTGTGTTGGAAAATGAAGGCTGGGAGGCACATCTCATCAGAAAGAAAAGGCTGAGACCAGTTGATTACTCTGGGGTCTATCTACCTGCTACCCTTCTTCAGCTGCCCCATACAGCACCTGCCCTGCCTCCATTTCCAAGACCATCCTAGTCCCCCCTCTTCTGGACCAGCCCTACCTACTCTTCCTTCTGCTCCCCAAAAACCTGCCTTACTAGAAAATACTTTCTCCTTGCTTCTCTCTGATCCTGCTGCCATCTCACCCCTGTCCCTCTAAAGGATGTCATTTCTGGTCTCCATCTTTCTAGGGTTAGGTCTCACCCTCCTCCTCCTCCCATCCCTCCCCAACAGGATTCCAGAGGCACTGGCCAGCCTGCCCCAGCCTGGCAAGCTTTCTACCATCCCCCCACATCCCTGGGGATTTTCTCCAGCCCCAGCTGAAGGCCTCATCTCCGTCTTCATCCTTCTTTCCTTTGCTTCCCCACGTCCAACTCATTTTCCCGAACTTCCTCCTCAAAAACCACCCCTTTAGGGGGCTGGAAGAGGTTGGTGTATCATTTTCATGCTTTCCTCTCTTTAAAAAATTGATGGGAAATCTGAGGCCCAAAGAAAGGTAGTGACTTGCCCAAGGTCACACAGAGTCGTTACACAGTTTGCTAATGGCAGAGCCAAGGCTGGGAGGCTCTCTCCCCTCAGAAGCCCCCTCTTCACCTCAGGAGACAAGGTCTTGCAAAGGCGGGGAGGTGAAGGCCCCTCTTCACCTCAGGAGACAAGGTCTTGCAAAGGCAGGGAGGCGAAGGAGGGGGTCCCCAAGAGGTCTTCAGGGACACCCAGAGCTTCCAAAGGGAGCAAGCACTGGGTCTGGGGGAGGGGCATGTCGCACGCCAAATATCCCAGGAGGGGAAACTGTGGTCCCCACCTCTCCTCTTGTCCCGCGGTTCCCTCATCTCCCACCCTCTCTCTTCTTTCCCGACCTTTCTGCACAAACCCACCCTTCATCACTTCTTCCCTTCCTCCTCCTCACCCAGTCCCGCAACTCTCGCGGCCTCTCACCCCCCAGCCGCACACCCCCCGCCATGCTCCATCATGGCCTCCCCCGCCCCTTCTCCTCCAAATCCCCGCCCCCATCCCCTCTCCTGGGCTCCTTTCCCTCACCCCTGGGTCCCCTCGCCCTGCTCTGGGGTCCCGGGTACCCCCGGGGACCTCCCCGCCCCCCTAGCCCAGGCCCGGGCCGCAGAGGGCGCTGTGGGACCGCCCCGGGCCCCTCCACCCCCGCGCGGGGACGTTACCATGCCAGAGCCTCCGAGCAGCTGGGCCGGCTCGGCCCACCCGCCAGTAAAAGCCGTTCTGATTGGCCGGGCCGCAGCCGGGAGGGCGGGGCCAGTGGGGGGTCGCACCCCTTCGTGGCCGGGGCTCCGGTTGTTCTCGCCGACAAGCGGAGCCCCCAACCGGCCCGGTGTGCCCGGGCCCGGCCCCGCCCCCCGGCGCGGAGCGGCAGGCCCCGCCCCCGCGCCTCCTGGTCCGGGGTCCGCCCCCCAGGGGGCGGGGCGCGCCAGCTCCCCGGCTCTGACTGACAGCCCGAGCGACCCGCGTTGGACTGCGCTTGCCGCGCTGAGTGCGGGTTTATACCTCTGCAGCTCTTCTGCCTTCCCACTGTCCTTACGCCGGCGCTCCGAGGACGCGAGACCGGACCGAAGTATTCGTCCTGTATGTAGGGTACCTTTGCACTTCACAAAATGGTTTTTAACTTGTTGTGTAGTTATTTTTTAGCACTTTTCATTAACTCAAGAACTATTTATTGAGCACCCGTTAGGTGCAAAGAACAGGGTGCGGTGGTTCGCGTCTGTGATCCCAACACTTTGGGAGGCCGAGAGGGTAGGACTGTTTGAGCCCAGGAGTTCGAGAGCAGCCTAGGCAACATAGTGAGACCTAGTCTCTACAAAAAATTAAAAAGTTAGGCGGCCGTATTGGTGCACACCTGTAGCCCCAGCTACTCGGGAGGCTGAGGCGGAAGGATCGAATGAGGGCCGAAGCTGCGGTGAGCCGTGAGGGTGCCCCTGAACTCTAGCCTGGGCGCCAGAGTAAAACCCCGACCCCAAAAAACAAAAACAAGAACAAAAAAACAGACAGATTTCCACAATTCCTGCCCTCCTGGGGCGTACACGCGCTTCTCACGTGACCCTGAAGTGAACTTTTGCGATCTGGCTCCCACCAAGTGGTGAACTCAAGAAAGCAGAGGAATTAGAAATAGGAGATAAATATTATGTTATGTAGCTACAGAAACTGTAACCTAGAGCTATTTAACGAATATGCCGCAGGCCTCAGGACTAGTAATTGATAGGGCTCCCCGCATACCGGTACAGAGAGAGATTGAATGCCTTCCCTCTAAGGTCTGGTAAGGATGCTGCCTATTTCCTTTATTCATTAACACTTACCTGAGCCAGTACTCTGTGCTTGGTAATGTGCTAGGTTCCTGAGATCCAAAGAGCTCTGAACTGGGGCCCTGACTGAAAGGAGCTAAGAGGTTAGCAGGGGAGAAGTAGAAAAACGATGAACACAAACTTTTAAGCTCTGAATTAAAGGTGTCAGACGGGAGGAGAAGGAAGTGGGATTCATTCTTGTGGGCAGCTACAGAGAGAAACTTCATTGTGGTTTTAATCACAACACTATCTAGATGGCCTCAAATGAGGGCTTCGTTCTGTGGTTTTCAAACTTTACTATTGAGAACTCTAGGTATAGCAGAAGTGGTTCAGAGGTTCCATGAATTATCAATCACATTTTAGTTTTAAAATGTTTTTCCTTTTTAATGAGTTATTTGTTAGAACATATAGGCACATCTTTAAAAGAGTCAAATAATTGTATAATATTTGTTAAGACAAACAACAGAGTCCAGCCCTCATCACATCCCCTCTCCCGAGGCAACCATTTTCAGCTTTTAGCTGTTTCTTTTGGCACTTACCTTCTTGCCGGAGTCAAGGGGAGATGCCCCTCCAAAGCCCACTTACCCACTTATAGACCATATTCTGGCTGTTAGGGACCCTGGAATTCCCTGCCCAGCTCCTTGCTTGGATCTCTCCTCCCGAGGAAGACCTTGCTGATGACGTGGGCGTTCCCATCCCTTGGCCTGAGGAGTAACCAAGGAGCAGCTGTTTGCAGAGAGAGAGGCATGAGCATAAGCTGGGTGTCCACAGGACCCTGTGTAAGGCTCTCTCAATGCAGGACAGAGCCAAGGGCAAAAGGAAAGGGGATCAGGCAAGAGCCAGGGGCTGGAAGCTACCATGTTTTAGTGTAGAATTCTGGAGAGTCCAACAATTCTCATTTGGAACCTGGCCTTCCAGGGCCTTATGAATGTATAGTTTTGTAAAGTTGGGAGTTTGTTCGCTTAATTTATAACATGGAAATATTTAGTATGTGAGTCTTCATTTGTAGTCTTGCCCCAGCCCTCACAAATAATAGGGGCAGATTTGAGGACTTAACTCTTTTCCCTTCCCCACTCCCCACCACATATACATCACTGCCATCTCCCAGACTTAATTCTATAATAATTTTTGTTTAATTTTCAGTTCCTATAACACTGTAACTACATATGCTATTCAGAGTTGACTCAGGTAGCAAACGTTGATTATACTTCTTTTCCTGCACAGATTTTTATTTTTTCTGGAATTAATAATTACCTTGATTTTTATTTGTTTAGTTTTATATCTTTTAACCACAAAATCTACCTCATACTCTCCCTCCCCCCTTGCCTAAATATTTTCTCAGAATATCTGGATATAGCTGATACTTCTATCCATTTCATCTTGAAGACATCTCTACTGGAGCCTTCTGACCTGCTCCAATATGAGCGCTCATCCCATAACCTTGCTACACATCTGGCAACCTGGCATCTCCTTTCTCATTCTCCTGGGCATTTTCTCTTTTGCCTATCTCTTTTGTTGGCTCTTTTATTTGCCATATTCCATGTCTTTCTGATTTGCTCCTTTTTGGGAGGAGAACGTCTTCCAGAAGCTTCCTGAGAAAGGGGGAGGTAAGCTGTTTTGGAACTTTGCTTCTTTGCCATTGTCATTTTTCTACTCTAACCCTTGGATTGGTTGTTGGCTGAGTACTGAGTTCCCTCCGAATTATAAATGTAACTGAACTCAGGTTTGGCTGCTCATCACTTGAAAGCCAAACTCAAGAGATGAGGATTGGTGATAGGAAAGCAGGTTTCTTTCAGAGCTGGCATCCTGAAGAGATGGTGGACTAATGTCTCAAAGGCCATCTCTAGTCAGTACAAATTTCAGGCTCTTTTTATATTAAGGGCAAGGGGGTTGGGATCAAGAAGTGATCAACAACCAAAGACATTGGGGCACTGGGAGGTGTCTGAGGAGATTAGGAAATGATTTTGTCCTTGGTCAAGTCACAATGTTTCTTTAAGCCTTTAACAAAATATAGTGTACGTACTCCCCTTTTCCCCAGAGTTAGTCTCAACAGCTGCATACTTGTTGTTCTTACTTTATCTTTTCAGTTGTTTCAAAATTATTTTAGCCTACATGCAAGCATGAACAGAGGCCAGAGCCCCCCACCCAGCCTAAAATAGAGTTAGTTATGTTAGTCACTGTTAAACGAAGGCATTACTACATTGCCTAGCTTCAGTCACTGCTACTGAGAAGTCAGAAGCCTTTTAATTCCTTTGTAAGTGACTTTTCCTGTCTCTGAGCTTCTTGTCTCCAGTGTTCTGAAATTGCAATGGTATGTCTTGGTGAGAAGCTATTTTCTTCTATTTTGCTGGACACTCCGCCTCTCATTTCTGGGGAATAATTTTGGTTCATCCTATTGATGATTTCTTCCCTTCTATTTTCTATTCTCTCTTTTTTGAAACTTCTATATTTTGGATGATGGCCCTGTTGGACTAGTCCTTTTTTTTGAGTCGGATTCTCACTCCGTCACCCAGGCTGGAATGCAGTTGGCACACTCACGGCCACCACAGCCTCCACCTTCTGGGCTCAAGTGATCCCTCCACTTCAGCCTTCCAAGTAGCTGGAACCACAGGCATGTGCCACCACACATATTTTTTTTATTTATTGTAGAGACAAAGTCTCGCCATGTTGCTCAGGCTGATCTCGAACCCCTGAGTTCAGGCAATCTGCTCGCCTCCACCTCTCAAAGTGCTGGAATTACAGGCTTGAGCCACCACACCTGGCTTGGACTGGTCCTTCTAATTTCATATTTTTCTCTCCAACTTTCCATCTTTTTAACTTTGTTTTCTAGGAGAATTCCTCAACTTTATCTTCTCATTCTTCTACTGAGTTTTCAGTCTTTTTAAGATTGTTACTGTTTTCACTTTATTTTTATTCTCCAAATATTCCTTTTTTTTCCTTCTTTTGAGTCGGAGTCTCATTCTGTCATCCAGGCAGGAGTACAGTGTCACTCTCACGGCCACCCCAGCGTCGACCTGCTGGACTTTAGCAATCCTTCCAAGTAGCTGGAACTACAGGCGTGTGCTTCCACGCCCAGCTAATTTTTTAAAAAATTTATTGTAAGCCGGGCTCGGTGGCTCAGCCTGTAATCCCGCGCCTTGGGAGGCTGAGGTGAGTGGATTGCCTGAGCCCGCGGGTTCGAGACCCGCCTGGGCAGGCGAGACATCATCTCTACAATAAATCAAAAAATCAGCCAGGCGTGGCAGCGCGCGCCTGTAGTTCCGGCTACTGGGAAGGCTGAGACGGAAGGATCGCCGGAGCCCAGCAGGTCGAGGTTGCGGTGGCCAGGAGCGGCCACTGCACTCCAGTCTGGGCAACCGAGTGAGACTCCAACTCAAAAAAAAAAAAATTTATTGTAGAGATGAGGTCTCACCAAGTTGTCCAGGCTCACCAAGTTGCCCATGGACTCAGGCAATCCACATGCCTCAGCCTCCCAAAGTGCTGGGATTACAGACTGAGCCACCAAG
>CAUYQG010192323.1:0-10577 GCA_963574415.1 Tarsius wallacei
GCCATCTTCCCAGAAATCCTAACGGTTTTAAAAAGATAGTTGAAGAATGGATTGTAGAGGGACAAGCGTGAACACTGGAAGCCCAGTTAGGAGGTGATTATAATATTGTAGTATCAGCTGAGAGCTGATATTTCAATTAGGGTAGTGATGGTGAAGTGAGAGAAAAATGGGCATATTAAAGGTCTATTGGAGGCAGAACCTTTAGCACTTGTTGATGGACTACCTATTGTGAGAGTGAGGGAATTTATAGAATAAAGCATGATTTTTCTCCTCCACACTCTATCTTTTGAAAAAATGACTTTGACAGAAATACTTGGTGATGCACTTACTGAGATGACGATGGTTGGGGGATAAATGGGTTTTGGACCCATGAGGTTAAAGGTCCTTATGAGGTGTTAAGCAAGAGACCTCACATACAATGAAATGTCATGAGCTTATGAAGGTCATGGAAAGCCATGGCAGTGAAGACAATCATATAGAGATAGCAGTTAGCTAGAAAGGAGAAAAGAAACCAGGATCTCCAACTTTGCAAGGTTAGGAGAAAGAGGAAAAGTTTTAGCAGGGAAGGCTGAGGAGTGTCTTGGGGGAAAACCAAAATAAGGTGAATTAAGATGAAAACAAACAGATAAAACAAAAAATTGGTGCCCTCGGAAGGGCACATTAAATCAGTTATCTGCCTCTTTCATTATTATATGTTGACTAGCTAAGGCCTTCTCACTGTAATCACATCCAGGAACTTTGTTAACATGAATTGGAAAAGGCAAGAAAGTGCCTATTTAATATAACAACTCCTGGTTATGCAGCCCCTCAGTGGTAAAGTTAAGAGGTGTTAGGAGCCAAAGGTCTTTAATTTATGCTGCCTTCATTCAGGTGTTTTGGATGAAAGACAATCTGTGATCCCAAGAGGACTTACTCCTCTAACACAAAGTGAACTAGAACTATCTTTGCAAACAATACAGCCTGGAACTTTCCAAGCTCACCCTTGCTTCTTACCAGCTGATGACTTATACAGAAAAACCAATCAACAAACTTCCTTAAACTATCTGGTGGCATACCGGCCCTTCTGATATTTTGTCCTGCCTTCAGATAGAGAAATCAGCAAAGTTACAAATATAAATAGGCTTCCATATAATCACTTAGCCTTAAAGAGAGAGAACTTGTCTTATTCATCTCTGCAGGCCCAGTACCTAATCAGTACCTATAGAGAGTGAAAACTTAAATCAACATTTCTTGAATGAGGAAATAAATCAATACCCAATGTAGAGTGCTATGGAAGAAGGAATAAAAATGAAATTTTAAAAAATCAGCTTTTATTATAAAAAATTCTCACATCATCTTTTATCTATGCCCTATACCTAGTATTGATATATTTACTATACTATTACAATTCCATAGCCTCCTTCTTAGGCATCAATATTCTTACAGAGGTATGAATTTCCCATTGTACATTATTTTTTTTCCACTCGAGGAAGCTATTTTCATAGTGCATCAAAGCCAGTGAAAAGAACTGAACCAAACTCTCTTATACCACATGCTACGGTAGAGGCTGATGTGGGATGTGGTAAATAGTGTATCTTATTTTATAAAAAAGAAAGCTAAATTGTTATTTAATAGTCTGATAGTTGTTCTAGGAGCACACAGACTGCAGAAGACACACTTGTAGGTTGCGAAAGTGATATTTAAAAAAAAAATTCAGACCCGATAAGCATTTCCATGTTTTGTATATTTGCGTTTCAAGAAAAGATGGTGAATAGGCCATTTGATATGTTAGCTGAATGCAGCTGTTTAGATATTTGTTTGGTCTGCTACTGAATTTTTCATTAAAAATATGTGGTTAACAGCAGCCAACCTGATTTGCATGTGTGTGTTTCTGATTTGTTCACTGCAATGCCTCCCGTCTCCTACATCTTAATCACACCCAGGCGCCCGCCCCATTACATTACCAGAAGGGAAGTGATGGACATCCTTTGACTCTCTTCATGACCCCCTGATAATCCTGTTTCACACACAGGCTCCCTGCTGTAGGAAACACAAAAGCTGCCACTGTAGTTCTTTACTTCCAGTCGATATTCTGACAGACTTGATCTAGCAAATTAGTATGCTGTGGTAGGGGCATGACAAAAGACCCTTTTGACACACTCTGAATCAATACCAAGGCCGACAGAGAGCCATTTCACCGTACTTCTGTTATTTTTCCCCTTTTGATGACCCTTTCCTTTTTTTCCCCAGCTTATATGACCTTGTCAGATTTAAAAACATAATGTTAGAAAAGTCATCCTTGCACACACATGTGCATGGGTGCGCATGCACACACATATGCACGCAAAGACCATACATGGTATACCAAAATTTCAAATAAAGATGTGAAAGAGAAACACAGCTGGTAAAAAAATTCAGTGAGTTTTTAAAAAAATGATCTCTCTACAAAAAAGAAGAGAAGAAATAGAATAATAATCAGACATCTCAAATAACTATATATATTAGTGAATATAGTCTAATTAGGCCAAATTAAATTTTCATTTCGTGGTATACTTAGATATTGCTTGTTTTCACATTTCAAAACCTGTTAAAATGAAACATATAATTTTATGGAGGATGTTTTATATTTTAAGTTGCTCATAAGTCATGTTAGTCAAGACTCCTGAGCATGAGGTCTAGAAAATCGCATTACATTTCTGAAGTTAAAACCATCAGAAAGTAGATTTTATATATCTACAGAAAGCAAGATAAAATTATTAACAAAAATATAATCTCCCTTCATTAATCTTTATTAAAACAAAATTTTTACTTTTTTATATCATGCATCTCTGGCACAGATTTTCTAATTTTTCACACTTACTCATAGTATAAAGTACAGTGATATCAAATCCTATCTAACATTTGCATGATATAACCTCTTCAAATGTTTTTGTTTTACTTAATCCTTAATGTGAGAGTAAAAATATTTGTTTATTGAACAAAAACACAGATTTAGTGTAAATATTGATCTTCCATTTAGTTTACTATATCAGTATATCTGCAGATGTTAGAATTTTGTTTTGTTTTTATCTTGAAGGTATAATTGTATACATTATAAATACAGGCCGAGTGTGTTGGCTCATGCCTGTAATCCCAGCACTTTGAGGGGTTACAGGAGGGAGGAATGTGTGAGCTCAGGTGTTCAAGACCAGTCTGGGCAACATAGTGAGAACTCATCTCTAAAAAAAAAAAAAAATCAAAAACATTAGCTGGGTGTGGTGGCACATGCCTGTAGTCCCAGCTACTCAGAAGGCTGAGGTGGAAGGATGGCCTGAACCCAGAAGGTAGAGGCTGCCATGAGCCACGATCATTGTGCCACTGCACTCCAGCCTGGATGACAGAATGAGGCCCCGACTCAAAACTAACAAGCAAAAAAGAAACAAAACAAAACAAAACGAAAAATCTTAATTCACTTAAATGATAAACCTTAAATCACTCTTTATACAGTAAATAAAAAACTCCTGTTGTAAAAGTGAACTACATTGAAATAGCTGCGGTCTTTTAAAATATTATAATCATAAAATACAAGAAAATACTTGATGTTTCTCAATGCTTAATATATGAATACCTCAAAGATCAGACCAAAAAGAGTAAAAATAATAGAGATACTGCTAGGTATAGTAAGCACTTTACTTCTGCACACACAAATGCTCTCCTAAAGCAGGTGCACAAAAATAAATAAATAAATAAATAAAATAAAGCAGGTACACAGTTGATTGCTAGTGTTCGGTAAGGAGTATGTACACCTATGTGGTATTTCATCACCTTCAAGTACGGGAATCTTGTTATCTCAATTGAAACAACTCTACAGAGTTAATTCAGATGTAAGATTACTTAAATTAACTCTTTCTAGAAACGTGGTAGCAAAGTTATCCAAGCTAATTCCAAATCCTCATTTAATTTTCTTTAATGAAACATTGCTGGCATCTCAAATAGTCTCCAAATCATACCAGCTTTAAATCAGTGCATGTTCTTCTGATTTATTAGTACTAATATCAGGACTTACTGATTTCTGGGCCTCTACATATAGGGAACATACTTGGATGACACAAGATAAATTATAATTGCCATGGTATTAAATCCAAGGTGTACAGATTTTTGGGGAATGTCTACATATAAATGATATCTTTATTATTATTCTAGGTTATTAGTTGAGAGATCAAGGAATAAAAATAAGGACAATTGTCCAAAATTGCAGTATCTGCAAGACATAAGCATTTAAGATTATCTGCAATTTTTAGTTCAAGAATATTCATAATTCTTAAAATAAGTAAACTAGAAAAAGTGGTAAGGATTTTTTGATGTCTGTGGCTTGATATCCAAACAAATAACATAATTCCAACAGTGTTTCTGGACTTTGACTTTTCCAACCAAATGTGCACATACACAACACACAATACATATACACATCCATACACACTGTGACCGAGCAGACTACAGAGACTCTGATTGTACTACAGTTAGAGAAAATGATAATATTCTGCAGATTAAGTGAAATTTTAACTTTAGGGGCTGGAGTCCAACCTGAAAGAAGACAGCTAGACAACACAGAGAGGTATAAAGAAATGGGAAGGGTATATGTGTACTTGTGTTCCAGAGAGCAAATCTCTATCATGATAAGTAAAGATCTCGAAAATTTTGTTACTTTTGGGAGGAAGGGGGGGTCTCTGCACTAAAGATTTTTTTAAAAATGTCTCCCAGTGCTAATTATTGCTTTTTTCTCTGGATTAAGTTTTTCTTTTTTTCTTGATGCATCATTATGCCCCCATACCACTTATTTTCTCAGGTCTTAGTGGATCCTTAGAAAAACATCCAGTGCAGCCTAGCTCTTGAGTTTAAAGTTTTTCTTTAGAAAATAAACTGGACAAAATCTCTTTCTTGTTTCTGAAGTTTTCTTCATGCAACGTCACGCTTTACTCATAGACTTCAAGTACCTGAACTTTTATAAAAGCCCACAGGATAGGAATTATTTACCTAGTCAGGGGAATCTCATATCTTCCAGTGTTTTAATTTATTCTGTACAACTTGTTTGAGTAAACAACTCCTTATGCTGCAATGAAACCCACTGACTTCCATGAGTTAACTGAGATCAGAAGAGATATCTTTTTTTTTTTTTTAAATAAAATAGTCTTTTAAGTTAATGTTACTGTTAAAGACATAGAGATTTTTTCATTAATGCAAGTCATCATTTGTACATGATTTTAGAGGCATTTCCCCTCATTTAAATAGAGAAAATTTCAAAGTCAAAATTTTTGAGTCATATATACTCTATGCTGAAGAAAATATCTATATAAAATACAAGAGCGCCAGGCATGGTGGCTCATGCCTATAATCCCAGCACTTTGGGAGGCTGAGGTGAGAAGATTGCCTGAGCCCACAGGTTTGAGACCAGCCTGGGCAACTTGGTGAGACCCCCATCTTTACAGTAAATCAAAAAATTAGCCAGGCGTGGTGGTGTGTGCCTTTAGTTCCAGCTACTTGAAAGACTGAGGCAGAAGAATCACCTGAGCCCAGCAGGTCAAGGCTGCAGTGGCTGTGAGCGTGCCACTGTACTCCAGCCTTGGTAACAGAGTGAGATTCCAATTCAAAGCTCACGTGTGCGCGCGCGCACACACACACACACACACACACACACACGAGCATTGTAATATATGAACATTATTTTCATAAGAATAAATCATAATGACCTGGTATGAGATTTGAAAGAATAGATATTAAATATGAGGACTATTTCTTTATTCACAACATTAATATAAATATCAAATTTCTTATACTACGAATTCCTGAATATTTAGCAATATTTCATCCATTTTTTTCCTAGCTCAATCCTCCTTTTACTTTTTGACATGCTGTCTGCCTCCTGACGACATTCATTTCCTCAAACATTCTTATACCAGTGCTAGACACCTGAAGGTAGAGAAAAATCAACTCAAGGCAGTATTCTGTGCAGAGATTGTTTTATGATCATCTTTTATTCTACAGCATTTAATACAATTAAAACATTGAAATGTTAAGGTAAATGATGACATAATTTGTGAAAAGTATGAGTGAGCCTAATATGACACAAACAAGATTTGTAAGATATTTTCAAGCTCATGTTCAAATAATTATTATGAAAAAACGTTATTTCCAGGATCCACAAGTAAAAGAATTACCATTGATGGAAAAGAAGCCAAACAAAAGAGACAGGAAAATGGTGATCCAAAGTGTATACTTGCAGTCTATAAGCTAAGGATAATGAGTTCTACATGGTGGTTTTATTATTATTCTACTTGACCTAGTATCTTGGGTCTTTTCTCTTTCAAATATCTTCAGCTTGCAGAGTAATTACAGTGGGGAGAAAAATATCACTGCTATCTTCATGGCTTTAAGTCAATTGGGATAATATGGCAAAAGACTAAGTTCAATGTGTAATGCTATCCTCACATTCATTATTATTCTGACTATAGTTTCAGTGAATCCTTCAGAAATAAGAAAGTCAAAATCATGAAAATGCATGTGGAAATTTGGCTAGAGAATCATTTGCTGGAGCAAAATTTCATTGAGCCCTCCCAAGAAAGACAGGAAACACTCTGTAAACTATGGGAGTATAAGCTAGTAGAGGTATATGTAAGTCTTATCACCACCGCAAAGCGGTATTTGAGGAATTTGTCTAGCCAGGGTTACAATGAGGTTTGGCTGTGGCTGTCTAGTGGACAGGTAAGTGATAGTGTTTGGTGGACCTGACTGGAAGTACAATAGTGCTGTGTCTTGTCCAGACACAATGGAAACAACCAGAAGAGGCAACACCTTAGAAACAAAGGAGAAGCGATTCTCCTGATGAGGAACAGAAAGTGGATTCATTTTCCTGCTGGCTCCTAGTACCACAGTGAGGGAATTCTCCAGGGGTCTTTGAAGACATTAAAGAAAATTTCTGGATGAAGTGCTCTTTAGGAAGATATCAGTCAATTCTGATTTATGGATTTCCACTGTGAAGGAGAGGGCTGAATCAGAAGCATTTGCAGTGAATCTCTTCATTCCCCACAGAAGGATGCAAGATAGAATGCATTGTCCTGGATGTCTGTTGTACCCAGGCTAGGTGACCGTGCTTATCCCTTGACTCCCAGACTCAGATACCTGCATGAGCCACTACCTTTTCTTTGCTTTCTTGTATTTGAGAGAGGAAGGAGAAAATGGGGAAAAGAAGGTTGAATGTATAGATTGAAATCAGAGGTTTGAATTATTTTGGTGTGTTTAGCTATGTTCCATCTCCCTATTAAATACCATGGAAATGGTATTTACTATGGCTCCTTGATGAAATACGGAGTAGATTGCAACAAATATTATCTGTTCTTAAATATGTGAGTAAATTAAGATTAATTTCTGTTTTGGAATCTGAAATTCATCGCTTGGACAGATTCTTTTTTCTCCTTAGACCAAGAGACTTACCCCTTGCAACTATATTCTTTAAAATTACAAGCCTATAGCTGCAGTTTTCTCGATCATAACACCAAATTATAAAGCACCATTGCAGTAATAAAATATATGCATTGAGATTAATTGATTCATAACTATGGGGTCAGCTAATTTTTATAGTATCCTTGAAAATATAAAATTTATAGACTAACATTTCTCAGTTTTAAGACTGATGATGAGAAAGGTAAGTGCAGAAAACCCTATTAAAAATTGCATGTTGAAAGATGTGGCCTTTGCCATCACCTGCCTCTTATATGCTTTTCTTTGTCCTCATGGTTTAGCTCCTGCCCTTTTCTTTCTCTCTTGTTCTGTTTTCCTTTGGATTCTCCATCCTTTATGACTCTTAGGATCACCTCAATACAAATACCTTGCACTTCTGTCTTCTAACAATCTAGAACCAAATTTCTAAACACAAGCTGCGCAGTTTAATACATCTCAAACTGGATCCATCATCTTAAGCCAGAAAAAAAATGTCAGGCTTCAAACGTCAGAGTCATCATCACCTCCTCTCTTCCTTACTCTCTCATTTGTTCAATTAGGAAACTATTCTCATATTACCTTTTTTTATATTGTTTACTTCTGTTTTTACATATCTCTATTTCTACCATCTCAACTCTTGTTCAGGTTCTCCATACCAGCAACTTTGAGTATTTCAAGTCTCCTTGTGACTGTCCTCTCTATCTGTCTTCCACACTGATGTCAGAATTATTTTACTATTCTTATCTGATTATAATATTGTCCTCCTTGAAAACTTTCAATGACTGCTCACGGGACAAAGAACTAACGTTGTATAGCTCATTGTCATTTAATCCCATCTTACTTTTTTATTTTTATTTTTTGACTTGGAATCTCACTCTGTCTCCCAGACTGTAGTGCAGTGGCACGCTCCCAGCCACCGCAGCCTCGACCTGCTGGGCTCTGGTGATCCTTCCACTTCAGCCTTCCAGGTAGCTGGAACTACAGGCGTGCGCTACCACTCCCAGCTAATTTTTGATTTATTGTAGAGACAAGGTCTCGCCAAGTTGCCTGAACGGGTCTTGAACCTGTGGACTCAGGCAATCCACTTGCCTCGGCCTCCAAAAGTGCTGGGATTACAGGCTGAGCCACCGAGCCTGGCCTACTTTATTCACCATAATCTTCTTACCTGAAGGTCTACCCTTAACTCCAGTGCCCCTACACATAGCCATGATAGGATGCTTACTATTTCAGCAATAGCTTTACTTCCAATGCTCTATATGCATATAGTCAGCTATCAATGGCCTATCTCTTTTCAAAATTGTATATATTGTCTTCTCCCTGAAGTGTTTAAAATCCTACATTTAGAATTATTCTATCATTTTCTTATAGAATATTTTGCCTTGTGATGACATTAATAATAAATATATATAATCTCCCCAAGTCATTTTTCATCCTGCTTACATAGCTTAGATATCAACAATATTTGTTCTCTTGAATTGTTCTCTTGTAGACATTAAGTCTGAGAAAGAAGGAAAACTTGAATGAATCACATCTGTGAAAACAAGCTGAATTCTATATTTCTCATAATTCCTTCTCTCTCTGAGCCATTTTCATAACTCTTCTGCTATTCATGCTGAATCCAGTTGTTCTCTTTCAATTATTACATCGTCTCTTTTTTTTGTCAACCAAGATAAATTTCAACTAAATTTTTTGGTCATATTTCCCAAGGATCTACTGAATCCTTCCCCTTAAAACTTCTCTGGCTTGTGGCTTTTCTTTGGTTTCAAAGAAAGCATTCACTGGAGGAAAGTACACCCACACCTTTTTTTTTTTTTTTTTTTCAAGTTCCTACACACCATCTCTACAAAGACTTAATCTTTCTTGGATTCTACTTACAGGATAAGTCAAGGTGTGGTAGAATATTCTGTAGTAATTTGATGACAGGCACCAGGAGTCAGAGCTTTAGTTTTTAGGGAACTTTGCTCCTGACCAAATAGGATTAAGGCTGTTTAAAAATGTAATTCATTTGGATTTCCTTTTTCTTTCAGACACCTGCCTATAGTGCTTATTTTGTCTAAGTGAAAAACATATGACTTCTGCAGAAAAAAAAAATGAACTTAGTTTATGTCTTGTGTAATTTTTTTATTTTAAAGGGTTAGAATTTCTCAAGAAAAACTGTTTCCAGAAACTAAAACATAACGAACAACTTGATTGCAGAACCACAGCACCTTACTCTTCAGTCTGTGAAACTTTATACAACCTAAAGCTTATAGCAATGTGCTACTTCGTCTATGGTCATGAATCTTAGCTAAATAAAACCCCGCAGCATTTTACAGGACATTTCAGAGCAGAGAGCAAGGTTCAAGTGAAAACACAGTACTGGCTACACATTTAGCCTGACTCAGCAGGATGAATTGGCCACAAGCATATTTGAGTCCTAATTTTTTTGTCTTACTTGGACTACTTTTCTAGCCTAGATAAACATTCATATCAACCCCCCCAACCATCTTCCTCCTTGTGCTATTGTAAAAGCTTTGTTTCTCAATATTGGAAATAAAGACTTTATCCAAGATTTTTTCCTCCAGGTATTCATTGTATTTATCTTACTTATTATTATTATTATTTTTCTGGTTGGGAATCTCATTCTGTTGTTCAGGATGGAGTACAGTGGCATGACCATAGCTAACCGCAGCCTTGACCTCCTGGGCTCAGGTGATCCTTGGACTCCAGTCTCCTGAGTAGCTGGGACTACAGGTCTGCACAACCATGCCTGGCTAATGTTCTCTCTCTCTCTCTCTCTCTTTTTTTTTTTTGAGGGATAAATTCTCTCTATGTTACTCAGGCTGATATCAAATTCCTGGTCTGAAGCAATCCTCCTGCTTTGGCCTCCTAATTTGTTGGTCACTTTATTTTTAAATATCTATTAGTTTTTTTAAAACTAAGATTATTAAAAAGTACATAGGAATCATCCTTGTTTGTTTTAACTACCTTCTACTCTCCTTCCCAAAAAGTGTCATGACTTTTTCCGAAGTACTTCTTCTCTTTCAAAACCATGTGACTCAGGAAAAATCTGACTCTATCCCCAGCACAGACACACGTTTAATAGGTTTTAGGATTATCCTACTGTTTGCTAACAGTGGCTAAGA
>CAUYQG010192330.1:0-16803 GCA_963574415.1 Tarsius wallacei
GGAACTACAGGAGCGCGCTCCCACGCCCGGCTGATTTTTGATTTATTGTAGAGATGAGGTCTCGCCAAGTTGCCCAGGCGGGTCTCGAACCCGCGGGCTCAGGCAATCCACTCACCTCAGCCTCCCAAAGGTACGGGATTACAGGCTGAGCCACCGAGCCCAGCTGAGTTTGTCTTTTAACTGTATGTATTGCCAAAATCCGGGCATGGTGGCTTATGCCTATAATCTCAACACTTTGGGAGGCTGGGGCAGGAGGATTGCTTGAGCCCAGGAGTTTGAGATGAGCCTGGGCAACACAGCAAGATGCTGTCTCAAAAACAAAACACAGCCAGGCATGGGGGCTCACATCTGTAATCCCAGCACTTTAGGAAGCGGAGGTGAGAGGATTGCCTGAGCTCAGGGGTTAGAGACCAGCCTGAGCAACATGATGAGACCTCATCTCTACAATAAATCAAAAATCAGCCGGGCGTGGGAGCGCGCTCCTGTAGTTCCAGCTACTTGGAAGACTGAGGCGGAAAGATCGCTGGAGCCCATCAGGTCGAGGCTGCGGTGACCGGGAGCAGCCACTGCACTCCAGTCTGGGCGACAGTGAGACTCCAGCTCAAAAAAAAAGACAAACTCAGACTTGCTAAAAGTTGATGGAGGGCTTCAACTCTCACCCACCCCAATTTACAATCCAAGCCCCAGCATTTCCAAATTTATTGTGGTTTCCAAACTGCCACCTTCTTTTACACCTTTTACCTTTCTACATTCTCTCCCATCTGTCTTTTAATAAATAGCCTCTATGATGCTTTTCCTTCCATTCCTTTCATCAGTACAATCACCTACTTCCTCCTTTGTGATCCAACTGCACTCTGACTTTTTGTCACAACACCTATAACACTTAATAATATACACTTGTTTGTCTGGTTCCCCTTGGGCACAGTCTAGGAGGTCCCTGAGAGCAGAGATTATGTCCAACTCTTTTATTCAATCTTGTATTTCCTGCACATAGTTTGCTGACTGAAATAAGACAAAGCACACAAAAAATGGCTGTTGCTTCAAATACGATGAGCAAACTCATTCTAAATCAACCAATATGTAAAACAACCCTTAGAATAATAAATTCTCATGTGTAAAATAACAAAAACAAAAATGTTTAAGGAGTCTGTTTGAGCATTCATTGATCATGAGTTGGGCAGCACTGAACCACAAGCAGTTGAGCACTCCACAAGGGAGCTCAAGGGGAAAACTTCTATAAGTTGTTCGCAGAAACAAGACAAAGAAAATATTTGTTCGGTTAAGGTGGAGAGTTAACAGGTAGAGATTAGTTAGCGGTTTCTGACTGGCAAAGTCTCTAGTTAGTGGTTAGCTGGCATCTCATTGGCTAAGCTTATTTCCTTTCACAGTTTACAATGAGTTGGGTTTTGGTTTGCTTAAGGCCTGGAGTTTTCTCAGCATAATGATCTCCCATTAATTAACTTAACTAAACGTAACTTTTTCATACCATTTGAACTAGAATTCCATTTCCAAATGTATATAAAGGATGCTCGCCAAAGTATTACTGATAATAGTGAAAATGTTTAAATATACTAAATATTTAATAACAAGAGAATGAATAAATACACTTTGGTAATTCTTTATAACACACTACTTTGCTACTATGAAAAATATGTTGGGGCTGGGCATGGTGGCTCATGTCTATAATCCCAGCACTTTGGGAGATGGAAGCAAGAGGATTACCTAAATCCAGGGGTTCGAGCCCAGCCTGGACAACTTGCCAGACCTCATCTCTACAATAAATAAAAAAAATTAGCCAGGCATGGTGGTGCACGCCTGTAGTTCCAGCTACTTGAAAGGCTGATGCAGCACGATCACCTGAGCCCAGCAGATAGAGGCTGTGGTGGCCATGAGTATGCCACTGTACTCTAGCCTGGGCAACAGAGTGAGACTTCTACTCAAAAAAAAAAAAAGGAAAAGAAAAAGATGTTGACTGGATGCAGTGGGTCACGTCTATAATCCCTGTACTTTGAGAGGCCAACACGAGAGGACTGCCTGAGCCCAGGAGTTCAAGACAAGCCTGGACAATGTGGCGAGACCTTGTCTCTACAATAAATAAAATTAGCTGGTCATGATGGCACACACCAGTACTTCCAGCTACTTGGAAGGCTGAGGGGGAAGAATCAACTGAGCCCAGCAGGTAGAGGCTGCAGTAGGTGTGATCATGCTACTGCCTCCAGCCTGAGCGAGAGTGAGACTCTGACTCAAAAGCAAAAAACAAACAAAAAAGAGTCGGGCCAGGTGCAGTGGCTCACACCTATAATCCCAGTACTTTGGGAGGGTGAGGTAGGAGGATCTCTTGAGGCTAGGAGTTCGAGACCAGTCAGGACAACATAGTGAGACCTCGTCTCTACAAAAAAATCAAAAAATTAGCCAGGCATGGTGGTGCACACCTGTAGTCCCAGCTACTCAAGAGGCTGAGATGGGAGGATCATTTGAGGCCAGAAGATCAAGGCTGCAGTGAGCAAGGGGCATGTCACACTACACTCCAACCTAGACATCAGTGAGACCCTGTCTCCAATTTTAAAAATAAAGATATTGGAAAATGTGCAATGTTACAGAAAAATACTAATACGACATTAAAGCAAGAGATAAAAATTTGTGAAACCTCTCCATTATCTGATTATTGTTTAAAAATTTACATTTATATAAGAGACTCCACAGCAAAATACTAACAGTAGTTACCTGGGGTGTGAGACTGTGGGTAATGTAAAATTTCCTCTTTTTGCTGAATTGTGATTTCAATGTTCTACAAGAAACACATGTGACTTTTACATCATAATAATCACACATTACTTTTAAATGTGTTTAAAAAACAATAGTTTCAGCCGGGCTCAGTGGCTCAGCCTGTAATCCCACGCCTTTGGAAGGCTGAGGTGAGTGGACTGCCTGAGCCCGTGGGTTCGAGACCCTCCTGGGCAACTAACTTGACAAGACCTCATCTCTACAATAAATCAAAAAATTAGCCAGGCGTGGTAGCGCGCGCCTGTAGTTCCAGCTATCTGGAAGGCTGAGGCGGAAGGATCGCCGGAGCCCAGCAGGTCGAGGCTGCAGTGGCCGGGAGCAGCCACTGCCCTCCAGCCTGGGCGACATAGAATCCAACTCAAAAAAAAAAAGTTTCTGTCCTGGAATCATCTTGGGGGGCTAGCAGGGAGTTCAGCAAGCATTTCCTTACAATACGTGAAAACAAACACAGGGTGCTAAGGAGACACAAAGAATGGGTAAAAAGCGGCCTGGAATTCAAAGAAAGCTTCTGGGAGAGGCTCTCCAGCTCAGACTTGAAGCCTGATTAGGAGCACCAGGAAGAGAAGGGCACTCCAGGTAGGCAGGGTGGGACTAGAGAACTCAAGGGCCCCCAATCTGACATGACAGGAGAGGGAAGGGCTTGCTGGGAGACCCTATAGGCGGGCGCAGGGCAAACCACCAGCCCTTGTAAGAAGTGTAGACATTATCTTGGGGGCAATTAGAAAATACTGGACAATTTAAAATCAGTTACAAATTAGAAAGACCACTGGTAACAGTGTGGTGAATTAATTGGAGAATAGTGGAAATCTGTGAAAGAAATCTGAGAGAGAAGTAAGAGAAGCCTGACCAGAGACAATGAATACAGAAAGGAGGAAATCATGGAAGAAGGTGCGGTGGCTCGGGCCTGTGAGCCCAGCAGGTCAAGGCTGCGGTGGCTGTGAGCGTGCCACTGCACTCCAGCCTGGGAGACAAAGTGAGACTCCAACTCAAAAAGAAAGAAAGAAAGAAAGAAAAAAATACAGGAGAAAAAACAGGAACATGTGGAAACAAGAGATGTCAGCTTGATTTTTACGTGTCTAGACAGAGGCTCCCATGGCAATTGGATGTGTAAGCCTTGCAGTGGTGGATGAGTGCCAGACCCATGGACTTGAGAGTCAGTGTTCTAGTGGCAACTGAAATGCCAGATATAATAATACAAGTTTGATCAGACAAGAATATGCTGAAGAAGAAAAGCAGGTTGAAGACAGACCCCTGAGGAAAACTTAAGAAAGGCTAAAAACTTAAGAAAAAGAGAGAAGAGGAAGCAGGCAGTAAGATAAATAAATAAGCATTCAAGAACAAGAAATAGAGAATTTCAAGAAGAAAATGGTCTTAAGCATCAATGAGGACCTGATGTAGCTAGGACAACTTAACTAAAGGGTCAGGGCAGAAGGCTTCCAATGCAGGGAGTCAGGGACTGCAGGACAGGAAGAAGTTGAGTCAAGGCCAGTGAGCCACTGCCAACTGCAAGGCGTAAAGGAAAAAAGGGACACAAGACCATTTAGCATGGCAGACAGAATACAGGCCTCCCAAGGGGTCCACATCCTACTCCCTAGAGCCTGTGATGTGTCACCTTACCCAGCACTGAGAATCTTACAGATGTGATTACAGATTCTGAGACAAGGAGCTTATTTTGGATGACACAAGTGGGCCCAGTATACTCACAAGGTTCCTCATAAGGAAGCAGGAGATCCGAGGGGAAAAAAGATGTTATGCTATTGGCTTTGAAGATGGAGAAAAGGGGCCATTAGCCAAGGAATACAGACAACTTCTAGAATGACCAAAAAAATGATTGTGCCCTAGAGCCTCCAAAAGGTATGCAACCCTGCCAACCCATTTTAGACTTCCAACCTCAGAACTGTAGGATAATAAATTTGTGTGTGTGTGTGTGTGTGTGTGTGTGTGTGTTTTGTTTTGTTTTTGAGCCAGTCTCACTCTGTCACCCAGGCTGGAGTGCAGTGGCACCTCACAGACACCACAGCCTCGGCCAGGTGGGCTCAGGTGATCCTTCTGCCTCAGTCTTCCAAGTAGCTGGAACTACAGGCATGCACCACCATGTCTGGATAATTTTTGTATTTATTGTAGAAATAAGGTCTTGCCAAGTTGCCCCGGTTGGTCTTGAACATCTGGGCTCAGGCAATCCTCTTGCCTTTATCTCTCAAAGTGCTAGGATAACAGGTGTGAGCCATCGTGCCTGACCATGTGTTAAGTCACTATGTTTATGGTAATGTACTACAGCAGCAATAGAAAACTAATCCAATTTGTTTGGTTTGTTGAAGAGAGTCAAGCATGTTTACATACAAAAAAGGAATACAAGAGAAGCGCTGATGGCACAAAAGAGATTTTGTGTCTTGATAGTAAAACTTAATAATAGATTTTCAGATAAAAGTTTACGTTTATTCTTATATGAGAAGTTCTCCCTGTGGTCTCTAGCTTCAGCTGTGCATTGATTTTTATACTTTAGGATGGCTAAAAGCTGAACAATGGAAGGAAGGAAGTGGAATATATGGTACAGACATAAGAATTAACCTTGGAAAGAAAAATTAACCTTTCCTTCCCTTCATACAGAAAAGAAGGAAAGACTATCTATGCAGATGAGTATAAAATACGAGTTGAGCCGGGCATGGTAGCTCATGTCTGTATAAATTTCCTCTCTCAAAATGCTGCAAGACAAAATTTACCAACATTTGACCGAGGGAAAAGTGCCAAAACTCCTAATATTCATACCCAAATCTATTTGACTTGAATACTATACTGAGAAATCTGGCAAAGACCACCTTAACCAGGATCAAGGTTAACAACACCACAAATAAGACATATCAACATCATGTATCCCTTGATATGGTGTACTGTGGAGGACACAAAATCTCTAGGGTATTCTACTGCCCAGTAATGCAAAACCTTAGTCAAATCAAGAGAAAACATCAACAGACAAACTGAGGAGTATTCCACACAACAAAAGATCAGTACCTCTTCAAAGACTTAAAGTTATAAAGGTAAGGAGAAGAGGAACTGTCACAGACCAAGGGAAAACTAAAGAGACATCATTGTGAGATTCTAGACTGGATCCTGGATAAAAAAAGAGAATGTCAGTTGAAAAGCTGGTAAACTCAGAATAAAGTCTGAAGTATACTTAATAATACTGTACCAAAGTTAATTTCTTAATTTTGATCATTGTACTATGGTCTCAAAATAAAAAGTTTTTTAAAAACCCACTGTCATGCACTGCTTCTGTTGAAGCATGTTACTTGTCTGTGGTTCTAGCATTACAATTTATTCAAGACTCATCTGCATAGCTGGAAACCTAGGTTCGGGTTCTGACTTGTAGCTAACAAAAGCAGGTATGGCCCAAACACTGGCTGGGTGCCTGAACTGCCTGGCATCCGGCTCCTGACTCCTGACCTAGACAGTTGCCTTAACATTGATCTCTGACTCCTACCTTGTCCTAATCAAACAAATCTAATCTCTAGAATAATATGCTCACTGGTAGAGCACCTAAGTGAGGAGAGGTGGGTAAATGCAAGGATACAGAATATAGTAGATAAATCAGCAAAGTATATCAGAACAGACTGTATTAACAAGCTTCATCTTCTCTTACACACTCACATCTCATATTTGCAAAGACACCTTCGTAAACCATAAGCAGAAGAGGAGTCTCAGGAAACAACAACGTAATCTAAAACTTAATTCTACAGAAAACAAATACACGTATTATATTCTTGGAAAAAATTAAGAACATCATAAAAGCACAAAAATTTATGTTTTTAAAATTAGCTTGCTCATTCTCATTCATTTCAGTAAAATAAATACTTGCTATATTATTTACTTAAGTGTGGTTATTGCTAAGGAACAAACTACATACAATATTTGGCAAATATTTATTCAGCCACTATTATAAATCAGACATTGAGCAAGAGTACGTCAAAGATAAGTGTAATTCACCTTTGTTTCAAAATCCTTTGATGGTTAACTCTCTCCAACACTAAGAGATGTTTATTTATGTCCTTTATATTTAGCTATGATCTATATCAGCAAGCTCCAATAGAAAAATACGGTTAAATTTTCTAGTAATTGCACTTTTAAAAAGACAAAAACAGGTAAAATTAATTTTAACATTACAGTTAACCCAATATATGCAAAAGTTACCATTTCAACACTTAAACTTTTTTTTTTGAGTTGGAGTCTCACTGTTGCCCAGGCTGGAGTGCAGTGGCACGCTCATGGCCATTGCAGCCTTGACCTGCTGGACTCAGGCGATCCCTCCACCTCAGCCTTCCAAGTAGCTGGAACTACAGGCATGCACCACCATGCCCAGCTAATTTTTTTATTTATTGTAGAGATGAGGTCTCCCCAAATTGCTCAGGCTGGTCTCGAACCCATGGGCTCAGGCAATCCTCTCACCTCGGCCACCCTGGGATTACAGGCATGAGCCACTGCACCCGGCCATAATTAAACTTTAAAAAGACAATAAGATACTGACTTTTTGCACAATAAGTCTTCAAAATCCACTGTGTATTAAACACATGCATCTCAATTTGGACTAGCTGCATTTCAAATGCTCAACAGACACATGTGGCTCTTTGCTCCTCTGCTGGACAGTACGCATTCAAGAAGAAAATACGCTCTGAGACACAGGGCTGAATTTCAATGCTGCTTTATTGATAAAATTCAATTATCTGTTCTACCTGGAAATCAATACATTCTCCTTTCTCTGAACTGTCTTTTCTTTAAACAATCATCATAGATATTATACAAAAACTGCTAAGAAAAGCAAAGACTAAAAAATGATGATTTATTAAATACTCCTTTGGATTACAAGTGTTTCTGAGTGTTTTTAGATAAAAGGACATGTCCTATAATGCTCTCATAAAAATCAAATATATTTCTTAAAAGTAGACAGACAAAAAACATGAGAAACCAATTTATTATGAATGATACTCAAGTCTTAGTAGAGGCTCTGGAATCAGACCTGAACATGATTAAAACAAATAAATCAGAATCTATACACCCCAAAACAAATCTGTGACTTTTAGAGTCAACTACCCGGCTTATATTTAAAACATTCAAATCCAGTTAAGAGTTAATAGTGGGGAAGGGCCCGACCTGGTGGCTCAGTCTATAATCCCAGCACTTTGGGAGGCCAAGGCAAGTGGACTGCCTGAGCCCGCAGGTTTGAGACCAGCCCAGGCAAATTGGAGAGACCTAGTCTCCACAATAAATCAAAAATTAGCCGAGTGTGGTAGTGTGCGCCCATAGTTCTGGCTACTTGGAAGGCTGAAGCAGAAGGATCGCAGGAGCCCAGCAGGTCAATGCTGGGGTGGCCGTGAGTGTGCCACACGGGAGAGTGGCGGACGGGGGGATGGGCCATAACATCACTAAGGATTCCTGATCCTAAACCAGAGGAAGTGAGAACCAGTTGGAGGCCCAAACCTCACCTGCACGTAGACGACTTACACACCTAATCCTGACTTATACCCCACATCTTTACAATAAAAGTTAAAAAAAAAATTAGGTTGGGCGAAATGGCTCATGTTTATAATGCCAGCATTTTGGAGAGGCCAAGGTGAGAGAACTGCCTGAGCCCAGGGGCTCGAGACCAGCCTGGGCAACTTGGTGAGACCTCATTTCTACAATTAATCAAGAAAAATTAGTTGAACATGGTGGCACACGCCTGTAGTTCCAGCTACTTGGAGATCTGAGGTGGATGGATCACCTGAGCCCAGCAGGTTGAGGCTGCAGTGGCCATGAGCATGCCACCATACTCCAGCCTGGGCAGCAGAGTGAGACAACAACTCAAAAAAAAAAAAAAAAAAATAGCCAGGCGTAGGAACACACATCTATAGTCCCAGTTACTTGGAAGGCTGAGACGGAAGGATCACCTGAGTCTAGCAGGTAGAGACTGCAGTGGCCGTAAACATGCTACTCACTCCAGCCTGGGCAACAGAGTAGACTCTGACTCAACATAAATAAATAAATATAAAATAATAAAATAAAAATGGGGAAGAATTAAAAGTTTCATTTAAAGCAAGTTTTTTTTTCCTTTTTCCAAACATAAACATGTATTTTTCCTTATGATGAGTAAATGCAGCTTTTCAGATTCATTCTTTAAAGGGCAGTTCATCCAGGTGGAGCACGGTGGCTCACACCTGTAATCCCAGCACTTTGGAAGGTGGAGGTAAGAGAACTGCCTGAGACCAGGGGTTCAAGACCAGCCTGAGTCACTTGGTGAGTCCCCCCCCAACTCTACAGAAAATCAAAAAATTAGTCGGGTATGGTGGCAAATGCCTGTAGTTCCAGCTACTTGGAAGGCTGAGGAGGAAGGATCGCCCGAGCCCAACAGGTTGTGGCTGCAGTGGCCGTGAGTGTGACACTGCACTCCAGCGTGGGCGACAGAGTGGGACTCCCTAAAAATAAAAAATAAAGGATAGAGTATCCCTATGGCAAATATTATATTTGAAATGTTAACAATTCCTTGGCTGGATTCCAGACTGGGAACTACGTAAATAAAGAGTAACAAACTCAAGGTCTCTTTTATATATAGGTTGGGCCTCTCTGTTTCAAAAGCATCATTTTCACTGACTCCCTTCTAACACTGTGCCTGGCATATGATATTTTCTTACCAAATATCTGCTGAATACATGAATATCAAGTATTGCATATTAATACATCTAGCCCTGAATATTAATGCATCTAGCACTTCCAAATGACATGTTAAAAGGGGGACCCTTTCGCGACCCGCCTGGACAACTTGGTGAGACCTCATCTCTACAATAAATAAATAAAAAATCAGCCAGGCGTGGTAGCGCGCACCTGTAGTTCCAGCTACTCGGAAGGCTGAGGCGGGAAGGATCGCCGGAGCCCAGCAGGTCGAGGCTGCGGTGGCCGGCAGCGGCCACTACACTCCAGTCTGGGCGATGGAGTGAGACTCCAGCTCAAAAAAAAAAAAAGGGGGGGGACCCTTTCCATGGCAAGGTTTTACAGGAGACCCTACGAAAACAGAAGCTACGTTTAAGAAAGCACTACCCCCCATCACTTACTCTCACTGACTACAACACTTCTAAGGCACAGATATCATCACCCTCATTTAAAACATGAGGAAGGTGGGGCCAAAAACCGGTTGAGTCATATAATTATTGAGCGGCGGAGCCAGATGTCAAGCCCACGTCCTCAAACAAAACCGTGTGTGGGTGGGTGGAGGTGTGGGGGTGTGAGCTGGAATGGGACGTCTGGATGTCATGAAAACTAGTATTCCATGCCCCTCTCTTTTTAGAAGAATGTCTATTACAAAAGCTTCCGAGGAAAAATACACCACGGATAGTTTCCAATTTCACACACACACACACCCCACACGCAACTTTTAAAGAAATCCCGATCTGCTTAAAACACAACAATAAGCAGCACTGTCGCCCAGAACGTAAAGGTGACCAGACCCCCCAAACGAGACCCTCCAGCCTCTCCCTCCCGGGACAAGTCACGCCGGCACCGAAAGCATCCCCTGCGGCCCGGGGCGGCCCGGCCAGGCGCAGCGGGCAGAGGCGGCGCCCCGCCCGCCCCCGGGGACGCGGCGGTCCCCATCCCCGCCGACGGCCCCGGGACGCCCCGCCCCAGCCTACCTGACCGGCTCCCGCCAGCGCTTGAACCAGCTGCAGCAATTGGCCATCAGACTGAACATCCCAGGTTGCTCCTCCCGCCGCCTCCCATCCGAGCCCGGGCCGGGTCCCGGGGGGCCTCCGCCTCGCCGAGGCGCCCCCGAGGCGGAGAGGCCCGGGGGACAAGCCGGGAGGGGGGCGAAGGAGGCCGGCCCGAGCCCCGAGCCCCGCTAATCGACGACGGCCGCCCGCCCGGCCCAGGGACCGCCGGGACCCCCGGCAACGACACGGCGGAGCGCGGTTAGCGGGACGCGGCTGGAGAAAACCCCCGCGTCGACGTGCTGACGTGCGCCGAGGCGCGGAAGGCCCGCCCCCGAGCCCCGCCCGTATTGCGCTTGCCCAATCACCGACCGAGGGCTCGCGGTGGGGTCCTCTGAGTGGCTGAAGGGACGTGGTTCTCCGCCCCCGGTCCGAAAGCTTGAAGGGGAAGGGGCGTGGCCTAGGAGGAGGAGGCGGAGCTCGGGGAAGATAGTTTTCGTAACTAGGCAACCGTGGCGTCCGGAAATAAGCCGAGGGATTCCAGACAGATCTTACTCCCATACGAAATATGTGGCCAGTCCAGGGTGCTGCTCCTTGTCTGTGTCCAATATCCCCAACTGAGATAAAGAGCCTTGTGCATAGGGGTTTTCTTCCTGTTTTGTTTTTTGTTTTGTTTTGTTTCGTTTTTTAATGCAGCGGGAATGGGGGATCCTCCGGGATCTGACAGACTCAGGCTGCACAACTACAGGAACAATACAATGAGGCAATTATTATAAGTTAAGGACAAAGGAGAAACTCATTTGCTAAATATTTTTCAGCATTTCAGATGGGGGTGAGGTTTTAATCTCTGTAGTGTTTATCACTATTTGTTACATAATATGTGAAATGGAATTGTAGGATATTTGTGGTGGGGGAATTATGACTGGGAAAGAAAAGTGTTCATTGTAGAAAATGTGAAAAGCACTGAAAAGGAACAATATGAAGAAAGCGAGAGCTTACACTCACCACTGAAAAATAACCAGTGTTAACGTTTTAATGTATGCTTCGTAGTTTTTAGACACATTGATGCTGCTATTTGGTTTCTGAAACATAAAGACTGTAATCTACCCACTGCTTTGAAATGCTTAAAAAAAAAAAAAAGGTGTGTGGCCAGGTGCAGTGGCTCACACCTGTAATCCCAGCACTTTGGGAGGTTGAGGTGAGAGGACTGACTGAGACCAAGGGTTCGAGACCAGCCTAGGCAACTTGGTGAGATCCCGTCTCTACAATACATCAAAAAATTAGCTGGGTGTGGTGGCACGCTCCTGTAGTTCCAGCTACTTGGGAGGTCTGAGCCCAGCGAATCGTGGCTGCAGCGGCAGTGAGCATGCCACTGTACTCCAGTTGGGTGACAAAGTGAGACTCCAACTCAAAAAAATAAGAAGAAGAAATAAAAAATATGTGTGATGTCTTCATTTCTTTTTTATTCTTTGGAGAAAAAATGACAATTACGTTTTTTTGGGGGGAACAGTGTGCACCGCTTATAGAGATCTGTGTGTCCTTTCATTTTCTACTTAAATACTTAAATACCAACTCAAAAAAAAAAAAACCACCCATTTTTATGCTTAGGTTCTATGAAGAATGGACAGTCAGTCATGTAGAAGTGTTATTGGACAGAAAGTGTGACCCAATGAGAATAGACTTAATAGGGATACTCAGTAAGGCCTTTCTGTTAAGTTTCTTGACTGCTCTGTGCAGTATTCCTTTGACTCAAGTATGGGGAGGGACCCTTCTAGAATGGTGTCTCATGACCTACCACCAAACAAAATAGATCAGAGAATTTCTTTTTTGTTTGTTAGTTTTTTGAGTCTGAGTCTTACTCTGTCACCCAGGCTGGAGTACAGAGGCATGCTCACAGCCTACACAGCCTCGGCCTGCTGGGCTCAGACAAACCTTCCATCTCAGCCTTCCAAGTAGCTGAAACCACAGGCGTGAACCACCAGTCCCAGCTAAATTTTTGATTTATTGTAGAGACGAGGTCTTGCCATGTTGCCCAGGCTGGTCTCGACCCGGTGGGCTCTGGCAATCCTCTTGCCTCTGCCTCCCAAAGTGCTGAGATGACAGGTGTGAGCCACCACACCCGGCTGGTCAGAGAATTTTTTTTATGGCCAGCTGTTACACAGAAAGAAAGACGGTTCGAGTTAATAGTTCAGGTTTTATGTGTGACTTAGGGGGAAAGGTTCTGGTTTCCATAACCTGCCAAAAGTAAGAGGAATTCTAGTTCCTATGGCTTGCTTAGGGGGAGGATGAGAGGCAAGAAGCACGGTAAGGGGAGCAGGAGGATGTCAGGAACTTTATTTCTGAGGCCTTTATCTTGAGGTCTTGTTTTCTGAGTCTCAACTAATTCCTGTGCGAAATGGAAATGAAAATGACCACTGACAGGGCTGCTAAGAGGACCCAATGAGAGAAATAAAGTTCGAGTGCAATATCCGATAAATAATAGGATATTTTGAAGTTGTTGCCCCCTGTCCAATAAACATTTATGGCACGTATCCTCTAATCTTCATACCAGGGGACAGGAGGACAAGGGCGGGAGAGGGCCTCCACTATTCTCCTTTAACTACAAGCCCAATGAGTACAGTTTCTGCTGACTTCTTACTTTCACAACCCACTTTCTAAGCTAGTGGTTTGCAAACTCTAAAGCTCTGTTGTTGATGTTTACTCTTTCATCCATTTACTGTAATTGGGCTTCTATTCCATCAAACTACGAAAAATACATTTTTGGGATATAACTTATGGTTTCCTAATTACCAAATCGGTTCTCTTCTCTTTTGCTTCATTTATAGTATATTTAATATAGTCAATTCTCCTAAAACTCTTTCCTGCCTTGGTCTTTCATGATTAGACGCTATTCTGGCTCCAGTTTCCTGAATGTAATTCTCCAAGACCTGGCCTTATCCCTCCTCTGCTTTTCTTTCTTTTTTCTTTTTTTCTTTTTTTTTTTTGAGTTGGAGTCTCACTCTGTCGTCCAAGCTGGAGTACAATTGCATGCTCACAGCCAGCAATCCTTCTGCCTCAGCCTTCAAAGTAGCCGGAACTAAAGGTGTGCACTACCATGCCTGGCTAATTTTTTTTTTTTTTTACTTGCTATAAAGACAGTCAAGTTGCCCACACTGGTCTCGAACCCGCAGGTTCAGGCAATCCACTGGCCTTGGCCTCCCAGAGTGCTGGGATTATGGGCTGAGCCACTGAGCCCAGCCTGCTTTTTTAAAAAACAAACAAACAAACAAACATGTTCTCGCCAGTCACGGTGGCTCACGCCTATAATCCCAGCACTTTGAGAGATGGCGGCAAGAGCATTGCCTGAGTCCAGGGGTTCGAGACCCGTCTGGGCAACTTGGCAAGACCACATCTCTACAGTAAATCAAAAAATTAGCTGGGCATGGTGGATGCCTGTAGTTCCAGCTACTTGGAAGCCTGAGGCAGAAGGATCACCTGTTCAACCTGCTCAACTCCAGCCTGGGTGACAAAGTGAGACTCCGACTCAAAACAAAAACAAAAACAAGTTCTCTTGGAGATTTCAGGACTATGGCTCACTGCAGCTTTGAACTCCTGGGCTCAAGTGATCCTCCAGTCTCAGCCTCCTAAATAGCTTGGACTACAGATGCGCACCACCATGCCTGGCTAGTTTCTTGACTTTTTCTAGAGACAAGGTCTTGCTATGTTAACTAGGCTGGCCTTGAACTCTTGGGCTCAAGCAATCCTGCTTCCCCACCCAAAGTGCTGGGATTACATGCCTGGAAGTTTATGCAGACCTTTTTTTTTTTTTGAGTCGGAGTTATACTCTGTCACTCAAGCTGAAGTGCAGTGGTACGATCACGGGCTCACTGTAGCTTTGACCTCCTAAGCTCAGGTGAACCTTTCGTCTCAGTCTCCTAGTAGCTGGGCCTACAGGCATGTGCCACCCTGCCCAGGTAATTTTTTTTATTTTGATTTTTTCTAGAGATAAGATCTTGCTATGTTGCCCAGGCTATCATGAAGATTTGTAGTAGACTTCCCATGAGCAAGAAATAAATTCTTGTTATCTAAACCACTATAATTGTGTGGGTATTTAACTACAGTATAATCTTGTACATTTTGAATAATGAAGAGTCTTGCTGCTAGATTCTAGTTAAGACTGTCATTTCATGATCACTGATGATATTTTGGCAAAAATATTCCCAGGCTCACATTGTTAGATTAAATTGAAGTGAATGTATATGTCACTGTTCTAGGCACTAAAAATATGTTGTGAATAAAACATTAAAAAAAATCCCTGCCCTACCTAGGGTGGAAAAACTACCTATCAGGTTCCATGCTCACTATGTAGGTGATAGAAGATCAAACCTCACCATCACACAATATACCCATGCAACACCCTGCACGTATACTCCTTGAATATATATATATATATTTTTGGAGTAGGAGTCTCACTCTGCTGCCCAGGTTGGAATGCAGTGGCACGCTTACGGTCACCACAGCCTCAACCTACTGGGCTTAGGTGATCCTTCTGCCTCAGTCTTCCATGTAGGTGGAACCACAGGTATGCACCACCATGTCTGGCTAATTTTTTTATTTATTGTAGAGATGAGGTCTAACCAAGTTGCCCAGGGTGGTCATGAACCCCTGGGCTCAGGCAATCCTCTCACCTGTGCTTCCCAAAGTGTTGGGATTACAGATGTGAGCCACCGTGCCCAGTTTGTATATAAAATTTTTAAAAAGAAATTCCGGCTCTTATGAATCTTACATTCTCTCTTTCTCTCTTAAAAAAAAAAAAAATTAGAGATAGTGTCTTGCTATGTTACTCAGGCTGGCCTTAAACTCCCCTCAAATGATCCTCCTCCCTTGGTCTCCCAAAGTGCTTGGATTACAAGTGTGAGCCATTGCACCTAGCTATGAATCTTACATTAGAGAGTAAATTAAGAGAATATAATGTAATGACATGGAAAAATGTAAAACTGGGTAAGCGAATGGGATTTGTATTAGGAATGGGATGAGCCTAAGAGTTACATTTTATACAGGTTTTAGCTGTATATTTAGTAAAGTACTAAAACCCAATTTTGGCTGAATGAGATTGACCAGGTGTTTATCAATATTGAGCCAAAGCCAGTTATCACCATCACAGTGGACTTCTAAAATAAATTAAAAACCTGAAAATGTTATCCAAAGATGTATTGGTAAATTGTATAATAAACATTCCAGATGGCTTTTCAGAGTTTGACATTATAGTGTGGGACACATTATTTTTCAGCACTGATGACTATTACTGGCAGTGAGATGCACATTTATGGTATTAAAATATTTACTTTCCACTGAAGTCTTTGGAGGAGCAGGGATTTTTTTAGGTACCTTATGTTTTCCTAACATTCTCTTCTTTTCTTCATATTCTTTATTTTTCATATGTCTGTATTGAATGATTTATTATGAATGTTGTTGATTCATGATTTTAGGGGCTTTCCCCTCCTTGATAAGTTGATTTTCTCCTATTATTTCCTCTTCACAAGATAAGGACATTTCCAAATGGGGCTTTTATTTGAACGACTCTTGGCCTAAATGCATTTAAATATTTAATAATTGGCCAGGCATGGTGGCTCATGCCTGTAATATCAGCAACTTGGGAAGCAGAGGTGAGAGGATAGCCTGAGCTCAGGGATTTGAGACCAACCTGAGCAACACGGCAAGACCTCACCTCTACAATTAAACAGAAAAATCAGACTGGGCATGGTGGCTCATGCCTATAATCCCAGCACTTTGGGAGGCCAAAGTGAGAAGATTGCCTGAGCCCACAGGTTTGAGACCAGCCTGGGCAACTTGGCAAGAACTCATCTCTACAATTAAAAAAAAATAGCCGGAAGGGGTGGCGAGCTCCTGTAGTTCCAGCTACTTGCAAGGTTGAGGCGGAAGGATGACCTGAGCCCAGCAGGTTGAGGCTGCGGTGGCCATGAGCGTGCCACTGCACCCTAGCCTGGGTGACAGTGAGAATCCAACGCAAAAAAAAAAAAAGAATTTACTCATAAAGCCATATGGGCCTGAAGTGTTCTTTGTAAGAGGTTTTAAATTATGAATTCAATTATAAATTCATATCATAAGATGATAAGATTCATATCAGTAGATGTAGGATTTTTGAGATTTTCTATTTCTTCTAGTGTTGTTGGAAAGCTATGTTTTCAAAGAGTTTTCTCATTTCATCTAAGTTTACTTTCTGGAGTAAAGTTGTTCACAATATTCCTTGATTATATTTAGTATCTGTAGCATCTGTAGTGGTACCCCTCTTTCATTCCTGATAATGGCTTTTTGTAGTTTGCATTTCTTCTTTGTGGACAGTCTTGCTAGG
>CAUYQG010192334.1:0-25677 GCA_963574415.1 Tarsius wallacei
GAATTACTATGTGTCTAGGAGTTTGTCTTCTCATTTGTTGTCTTGCAGGGGTTCTCTGAATATCCTGTGTTTGAATGGTCACATCACTGATGAGATGAGGGAAGTTTTCTTGAATAATTTCATGAAATGTTTGTTCCAAGGTGATCTCTGTCTCTCTGCCTTAGGAAGACCAATTATTCTTATGTTCAGCCTCTTGAAGTAATTGCTCATCCCTTGAAGATTTTGTTCTGTCTTTTTAAGCTTCTTTTCTATGTTTTTGACAGATTGGGTTAGTTCTATATTTTTGTCCTCAAACTCTGAGATTCCTTCTTCTGCTTCACTAATTCTGCTTTCTGTGCTTATCAGTTTGTGATTTATTTCATTCAGTATTCTTTACAACAGTATTCTTTCAACAGTATTCACCAGTATTTCAACAGTATTCTTTCAACAGTATTCTTTACTGCTGTTATCTCAGTTATCAACTCCTTCCTATTTTCCTCTTGTCTCTCTTCAATTCTTTTTATTCTCTCTATTAATGTCTTGATATCTGGGTTTGTAGTTTGAGACAAGTCATTCTGGGGGCTCATCATTGTTTGCATTCCAAAGTCTATTTTCTCAGTGTCTGACTTCCCAAGGGTTTGTGTAAGACACATATTCTTCTTTTGGTTTTTCTTCATTTGTTTAGATTTTTCTCCCCCTCCCTCACCTTTTTTTCCTCCTCTTCTTTAATCCTGCTGTTCAGGGATGGTGGGGTTGCTTTTACTTCTGTTTGCTCAGTCTTTTATTCTTCCTTATGTGGATCCTCTGACTTTGTTCAATTCTGAAGTTGGACTGTGGGTTGGGAGCTGTAATTTTTGCAGTTTTGCAAATTAATTGAGGAAGGAGCTGTGATTCAGAAAATGTCTGAAAATACCAGTATCCACTGACAGGTATATGGGCACGCTGGAACCCACTTTCCACTGCCTTACAATCTGTCCATGCAGTGGGGGTATAGATTTGCTCCCTGGAAGCAAAATGAGGTGAGAAAAAGGAAAATAATAGAAGAAGGAAGGAGGGAGGGCAAGAGGAAGGTGGAGAGAGAAAAGAGTAAGAGGGAAAATAGAAAGATGTACCAACTAACAAATGAAAAGAGAAACAAAGACAGAAAAGAGTAAAAAAAAAAACAACAAAAAACAACAACAAAAAAAAACCCTGCTAAAACATACAGGTAATCATACAATACACATTCCAACAAAAACCTGCCTATTGATGTACTCTTCCCATACATAAACAGGAAGTCTAAAGAATAGAAAGAAGAAAGAAAAAAAGAAAAAAAAATTGGTAAAATAGCAGAAACAAAGCAAGTATGAAAACATTATCAAAAACAGAAAGAAAGAAAAAAAAAGCCTAAAACAGAAAGCAAGCAAAAATGAGCAAAACTAACAGTCAAAAAATTAAAATAGAGAAAAAAAGAAAAAAAGGAGAAAAGCAAGGAACCAAACTGGCTCTGACATCGTTCCTGTAAGTCTAATGTCTTTTAAGCTCTGATCTCTAGCCCCCTCCCCTCTGCTCTCAATGCAAGCAGATAGGGTTGCTCTGAGCTTAGTTCAGATGCCCCAGACCTACCTTGAAAGGAGGGCAGAATCAGATCCAGACTCACTCAGCTTGCTGCCTGTCAGGTTTGCCAATCAGATCTGACTTGTCTGTGTCTGATCCAGATGGGGGAGGGACTTCTGTCTCTCCCAGTTTGATGAGATTACCTTAGATCCCAAGTTGGAGGCTGGGCGGAGCTTGGTGGAGTTGGGCAGAGCAATGCACATCTCTGCCTGGTCCTGGGACAGAGAAAATGGCTGCGTTGGTGTCTCCTCACCGGGCATGGGGATCCACTCCAGCTCTCCCTGATCCTCTCTCTCCACCAATCAGATCCAGGGCTACAGCTGATCCACCACAACAGGTGATGGTGTGGGCCAGGGACCAGGTGATGAGAATCAGCTGGATTCAGTAGGCTTTCCTCAGGCACGTCTTCCTGAGCTGCAAACAATCTGGCATGTGATCTTGCAGCCCATACTACAATGTCAGGGCAGTGGGGGCTTGCAGTCGCCCTCAGAGGGTGGACTTGGGTGCATGAACCTGAGTCTCCCCTTGCACAGACTTTCATTTCCCACCAGCGCACACCCACTCATGCAGAGAGTCTTTATGGACACTTGCCTCTGCAGAGACTCTCACAGTCTGACTCGTCCGGTCGCCATCTTAAACTGTGCCCTGGGTACAGTTTCATGTCTTACATTTTTAATTATAAATTAAAGGTTCATATTTTAAATAATTTGACTCTTCATTGTATACATTTTAGTCACAATAATTATTAAGCAGCAGCACATGCATAAGTACAATGTAAGTGTGTAATTGGAACATTAATTGGTGACCATATATTTGAGGTTATGTATAAAAATGTCATTTAATAATTTTTTCTCATTAGTGCCATCAAACTGTCTCAAAAATTATAAACATTGACTTTTTTTCAGGCTTTACCTGGAAGAAAGATTTGTTCTACTTGAAGGTAACCTAAAGTATGTAAGCACCTAATATGTTCTAATTGTGTTTACTGGAAATGTAATTATTAAAGAAAATTCTTAACATTTAATTAAATTATGCCCCCTTAATTTATGCAAATGCTTATATGCCCTCTTTTAGCATTCCTTTATACACATAGAATATATTTATTCTGTGGTAATGTTGGTGCCAATTGGTCCCTGAGTAGGCTAGTTATGACTCTATCAAAACAGAGAATGGACACTTGTGAAGGGAGTAGAAGGTCCTTTGACCTCTGTAAAATTATACATATCATTAAGAAGGTTGCACGTCTCCCAGAAAAACAGTGGAGATAATCAACACTCCTCTATGGAGTTATACAATAGCAGTAAATGAATCATTCGCTTTACATAAAGTATTTATATGAAACACATATTCATTATGCAAGTATATTTTAGATCAAAGACAATGCAATTAATTTGTTTTTTAAAAAGCATCTTTGACTTACTCTTTGGTTGTGGAATGCTGGAAGACATCCAAGTGGAAATGTTCAAAGAGTGAAGAAGTTTAACAGAGTGCCATTAATGTAAAGAAAAAAAAAAAAAGAAAAATAAGAAAGAAAAACTGAACTCAATAGTGTCATCACAGTAGATCTGTATTTTCACATGAGGAAATTGGGAGCTGAATGGTAGTTGCCCCATCACACAACACTAGTTCTTTCCAGTTTTTCAGTTTCCATCCAGCTTGTTTAAATTATTTATATCCCTTCTTGGATCACAGAGGATCAGAGTTTGCTTCTTCTGAACTAAACCATGATATTTAAAAGAAACTGTGATTCTGAAAGATCTAAATTATCTCCCTGGCAGGGGTAATTTAGTTTTTTCAAGAAAATGGAAAAAGCACATTGAAAGTGGATGAGGCAAGCCACATATGGTATCAGACACTGGAAATAGCAATGTAGTCAATAAATTTATTAACAGTTATTTATTGACCCCTCATTGCTGTCAGACACTGTATTAAGAACAGGCTGTTTCTGTCTGAATTATTTATAAGCTTGTGATGTCACATTAACCTTTTTAGAACTTTCTACCCATCTAGACATTTGTTGTTCTTACATTGTTCATGCTTTCATATTTAACATTTGAAATCAATTATATACATAAACAAAATCATATTTTACATCTATAAGACAGCAAAAATCTAATTAAAAAGTAAAGCTTTAATAAAACAATTCTAGCAACTTTTATTTCCTTATTGTGCTGAATAATCAGTTTCTTATTCTGAGCTTCTTATTAGTTTTCTTTTTTTGGATTTATCAGCAGAATCAAGGTTTAATTGCTTAAGAAAAAAAAATAATAAAATAAAAAGATATTGGAGATATCTCTGAGAGTTAAAGAAACAGTTGAACAACCAAGGTTTCATAAAAAACCAGAGTTTATGTTAAGATTTTAGCATCAAGATAATATTTAGTAACAAAATGTCAATGTGACTTGGCTCTGACAAATTTTCTGTCCCTCTGCCTTCACATTTAAAAATTATTAGGAGACAGAATTGTATTTGTTTTTTTTTTGGATCAGTTGGCTATGCCAAGATTGTTACACATATACCCAGACAGGCAGGGACATACCATACAGAAATGGACACTGAAGGTTTACAACTTCATTATAAAGCCTTTTCCAGAGTAGAGGCCATCATTGTGAAACAGGTATCTATTTCAAGACATATTTAGTGAAGATAATTTTTCCTGCTTCTTTGTTTTCCTAAGCCCCTCTGCTTTCTCTGTGAATCCAAGACCAAGCCTAAATGTTTTCTCCAACCCCTTCATTCTTCCAATTTCCACATCTGGAGTCTATCATAAACTTGTCTTCCTACTTCTGAACTCCTGCAGAGTGCCACTTGGTTCCCTGAGGGTGGGGAGCATGCAGATGTGAACATGTATGGCGCTAAGCTCATCTCGCACACATTCTGTCATATGCATTGAGCATTTGCATTTTAAGAAAAATCTCTTTTCTATATGTTATTGGTCAGATTATAGTTTTACTTGCAATATTAATATATGACAGTGATAATGTTTTCCTCTCAGTAATTGACTGTAGGAATTACATACTATTATTAAACTCTTTCTAACAGCTTACACTGCATTATAACATTAGATCATCATAGTGCCTACCTTCAATACTAGTTGATAACCTCCTCCCTGAAAAATTTTTTTTTCTCCTGAGCTTTCTTTACTCTTTTCTGTACAAACTCCTTTCCGTGTACTTCTTCAATTTGTTATCATTATCCTGCCCTCTTTTCTTTCCCAATCGAGTCCAGATGCTTGGGGATGTTGTGAGTTCTTTCCCTGTCCAGTTGACTCTATTCTTTCTCTTATACTTTCTTTTCCCATATATGTAATTTTATTGTATTATTATTTTGATTGTTTATTTTAATGGGTGCCTTATAATTGTACATATTTATGGGGTACATAGTGAAGCTTCCATACTTTTCATATAACGTTTAGTGAACAAATCAGGATGATTAGTATATCTATCATCTTAAACATTTATTATTTATTTGTATTAAAAACATTTAATATCCTCCTTCTAGCTATTTGAAACTATATAAACTATAAAATATATTGTTACCTATAGTCACCCTTCAGTGGTATAAAACATTGGAATTTATTTCTCCTTTCTAGCTGTAATTGTTTCCTTTAACAAATCTGTGTCTATTCCCATCCTTTCCTACTCATTCCAGTTGCCTTTAGTATCATCTGTTCTATTTTTTAATTCTATGAGTACTTTTTATTTTTATTGTTTTTGGTTTCCATATATGAATGAAAACACGTGGTGTCTAAATTTCTGTTTCTGGCTTATTTCATTTAATATATATACGGTGTACATATATAACACATTTTATTCATCTATTTATCTGTTGTTGGCCACCTAGATTGATTTTATATTTTAGTTAACTTGAATAGTGCTGTAATATAAACATAGGAAAGCAGATATCTCTTTGGTATGCTGAAAATCTGAACAGGTCAATAACATGTGACAAGATTGATTCAGTAATAAAAAGTCTCCCAACAAAGAAAAGTTGAAGACTTATGGCTTTACCACTGAATTCTACCAACATTTAAAAAAAAACAAGTACCATTTTTTCTCAAATTCTTATAAATAATTAAAGCAGAGGAAATTATTTACAATTCATTCTACAAATTCAGCATAACCCTGAATCCAAAATCAGATAGGAACACAACACAAAAAGAAAATAACAGGGTAATATCTCTGATAAACGTAGATGCAAAAGTTGTCAACAAAAAATAGTCAATCAAAACTAACATCAGGAAGGTAATATATCATAACCAGTTAGGCTTTAACTCAGAAATGCAAGGATGGTTCAATAAATCAATAAACATCATGCATCACATCAATAGAATGAAAGACAAAAGCATATGACCATCTCAACAGGTGTAGCAAAAGTATTTTATAAAATTCAACATCCCTTCACAATAAAAAATTTCAAAATATTAGCTACAGAAGGAAAGTACCTCAACATAGCACAAGCCACATATGAAAAACCCTCAGTTAACATCATACTGAATGGAGAAAAGCTAAACGCCTTTTTCTGTAGAAACTGAAACAAGCAAAGGATATTCATTCTTATTCAATATAATACTGAAAGTCCTAGTCAGAGAAATTAAGCAGAAGAAAGAAATAGGATATCCAAAGTGTAAAAGAATGAAGTCAAATTGTCACTGTTTGCAGGCATGATCTAGAATAGAAAAACCTAAAGACTCTACCAAAAAACTTACAACACTGATAAACAAGATCAGTAAAGTTGCAGGATACAAAAGCAACATGAAAAAATCAGTAGCATTTCTGTACATGAACTAGGGCAAAAAGCTATTTAAAAAGCAATTTTATATGCAATAGCTATAGGAAGTAAAATAAAATAAGTGTAATCAAAGAAGTACAAGACCTCTTCAAGAAAAACTGTAAAACACTAATAAAAAAATTGTAGAAGTTATAAAAAAGGGAAATACATTTCATGTTCATGTATCTTAATAGTATTGTTAAAATGACCTTACTACTCAAAGCAATCTGCATATTCAATACAATCTCTGTCAAAATATCAATGACATACTTCACAAAAATAGAATTAAAAAATCCTAAAGTTTGAATGGAACCATGAAAGGCCCTGCCTGGATAGCTATCTAAAGCAATTCTGAGCAAAAACACAGCTTGAGGTGTTACTATACCAGACTTAAAAATATAATACAAGGCTGTAATAACCAAAATTGCATGCTCTGGCATAAAAATAGACACATACACCAATGGAACAGAATAGAAATCCAAAAAAAATTAATTCACATATCTACAGTACACTGAATTATTGAAAAGTTGCCAAGACTATCTGTTGGGGAAAGTACAGTCTCTTCAATAAATGCTGTTAGGAAAATGGGATATCCATATCCAGAAGAATGAAACTAGACCCTCACTTTTCACCCTATGTAAAAATCAAGTCAAAATGAATCAAAGACTTAAACGTAACATCTAAAACATTATAACTACTAAAAGAAAACACATGTGAACATTTCAGAATATTAGTCTGGAAAAATATTTTATAAATAGGACCTCAAAAGCACAGGCAACAAAAGCAAAATATTCTAATGGAATTATATTCCATTAAAATGCTTCTACTCAGCCAAGGAAACAATCAGTAGACTAAAAAGACAACCTACATAATAGGCAAAAATATTTTCAAACTATTCATCTGACAGAAAATTAATATCCATAATACACAAGAAACTTAACCATCCCTATAGCAAACAAGCAATTTAAAAATGGGCAAATGATCAGAAAAAATATCTCTCAAAAAAAGATATACAGAATGCCAACAAATATATTAAAAATTGCTCAACATCACTAATTATCAGGAAAATGCATTTCAAAACCACTATAAAGTTTTGTCCCACCCAAGACAGGATGGTTATCCTCAAAAAGACAAAAATAAAAAATGCTGGTGCGGGTGGGGAGAAAAGGGAATATTTTATATTCTTAGGGATAATGTAAACAGGTAGAACCACTATAGAGAACAATATGGAGCTTTCTCCGCAAATCACGAACAGAAGCACCCTATGATTCAGCAATCTCACCAGTAGGCATTTATCTAGAGTAATATTTTTTGTCTGTTTGTTTGCTTCACTTCACCTCTTCTGAAATTTTTTTGAGAAGGTGGATTGCCGCAAAAGGTAACATCTAAGATCATTTTCAACAATGCTCAATAAGCTAGAAAGTGCTCAGGCTTTATGTAATTGTTAAATTCTGAACATCAAAATGATGCCATTACTTAAAATAAAAGTAATTAATCTTATTCCCCCAAGTTCATAGTTAATTAAGTCATAACAAATGTTATATTTTAAAAGAAATGTTAAAAATATGGCCCTGTAACACTACAAAGCATAAATTACATTAATTGATAGGTCTTAAATTAAATATTGTTTTTATTTTAGAAGAAATAAGTATGTTCTAATTGAATTAGTAATTTGAACTAAAATGTAATTAAAACTGACTGAAAAAATACCTAACTTTTTTCTAATTAATCATTATATCCAATAATTTGGTGAAATACATTTCTTTTAATATCCCCAATGGAACACTACTTATATTCACTAAAGTCAATGTAAAATTAAGGTTTGTTCTTAATTGATGTTGAATTCTTGTTACAACAATATGGAAAAACAAATCTGAGATGTGTGTGTGTGCTTGTGTGTGTGTGTGTGTGTGTGTGTGTGTTTGTGTGTGTCATATGCTAGTGTGTCTATTTGCAATCATCCATTGTGATGGACAAGTGACTTCCAGTCCCAATTCACCATCTCACTATTTTACCAGGAGTAATTACATTATGCATCTAACCTTACTAGTTTCCATGGAGTGAGTCTTCTTTTCAAACATTCCTTTTCTATAGGAGGCTACCTCTATCCTGAGAAAAATTAATTATCCCTGTCACTTTTAATTCATTCATTTAAGATGATACTTTTCCACCTTAAAATCATGGAATTATTTCATGAACATAAAATCTATTTGACATTGTTCAATAAAACATTCTGAGATAGCTGGGCTCCGTGGCTCAGCCTGTAATCCCGCGCTTTGGGAGGCTGAGGTGAGTGGATTGCCTGAGCCTGCGGGTTTGAGACCCGCCTGGGCAACTTGGCGAGACATCATCTCTACAATAAATCAAAAAATCAGCCGGCCATGGTAGCACGTGCCTGTAATTCCAGCTACTTGGAAGGCTGAGGCTGAAGGATCGCCGGAGCCCAGCAGGTCGAGGCTGTGGTGGCCGGGAGCGGCCACTGCACTCCAGTCTGGGCGACAGAGTGAGACTCCAAATCAAAAAAAAACAAAACATTCTGAGATTATAAAAAATGTTGTATATCTGTGCTTTCCAATACAGTAGCCAGGAGTCACATGTATCTATTTGTAAGGTGGCTAGTATGACTGAAAAACTAAATTTTTAAATTTAATTATTTTTACCCATTTTTAATTAAATAGCCATATGTGGCTAATGATTACATTATTGGACAATGTAGGTCTACATTGATCACTCTCACAAAATTCTTTGACCTCCTCAAATCCAATTATTCTACTTCTATTCTACATCAGCTTCTAATTTAAGGAATTATGTCCTTTGCATGAGGGTCACAGTTAATAATACCTCAGAAATCTTAAAGGAGAGTGGCATTGTTTTCTTATCTCTTTTTCATCTATTATTTAACATTGGCATGCAAACAAAATGTATTAGAACTACATGCACTTATCTTTTCCCCAAATATAAGCTATTAGATGACAACATTGTAATAAAAGCTTTAAAGTGTAAATGCAGAAGTTCTTTTTAGCTTTATAAGTGAACTACAAATATCAAATGTCAAGTTTTGATTCTGAGAGGTCTAAACAAAAAAAATTTCTTTGTTGCCCTAAGTATGTGATTTCACATTTCTTAGGGGTCCTAGAAAATTGACTCTACCAAGATTTCCAATAACCATAATTGTGAAGGCCAAAGAGATTAGGGTATTCAAGCTTGGTGGTGACATGTGTATCAGAGGAATAAAGTTTAAACTATGTCTACAAGTAAAAGTCAGATCAAAAGTAGATTAAAACTTCCAAGGCATCAAATGACTTATGTGTGTCTCTGTATATGGAGTTCATAGTAGCAGTAATTTTGGGGGACCTTCAATTGTATCAGTTTTATAGATTGGTGCTAACTTAGCAATACTAGGTTTTAAGAGTAAAGTTTTTAATCATCCTGACATCACCACCTGTGCAGAAGCGGTAACGTACTTACTTTTTGGGTCTCTAGTGATATGTTCAAATCACTGTTTCTTACATTGTATTTCTACTTTGTTTGTTAATGATATTTTTGCTTGTCTGGTTTCCCCACTAAATGTTAAGTCACTTAATAACAAAGGTTCTAAGTCAGATTCCTCATGAAATAGATAAAGCCTGGAATTTGCAAGCCAGGATTTTATTGGCAAAGGCTTTCATGAAAAAAGTTCCCAAAGAAACAAGCTCATAAAAATACCAGAGAGTGAGGGAAGTAGAATAGGACAGAAGAAGTTATTAAAATGTAATAGCAAGCATTTGAAAAAAATGCTCAATGTCACTAATTATCAGAGAAATGCAAATTAAGACCACAATGAGATATCACTTTACACCAGTCAGAACGACTATTATTAGAAAGTCAAAGAACAACAGATGTTGGTATAGTTGCAGAGAAAAGAGAATGCATGTTCACTGTTGGTGAGATTGTAAACTAGTTCAACCTTTCTGGAAAACAGTAGGGAGGTTAGGGTTCCGAAATTACCTATCAGGTACAATGTTCACTATTTGGGGAATGGGCCACCTGAAACCCAACTCCACCACTACCCAAAATGTCTGTGTAACAAACACACACGTGTATCCCCTAAATCTAAAATAAAAATGGAAAAAAATAAAATGATAGCTATTACCACCATGACTTAAGCTGATCCCATTGAGAAACTCTGAACCTGGGATGGCCTTCAGAGAAGCTCCGGGTTAAGACAAGAGTTTTGGATTTTGTATTACAAAGGCCAAGTCACTGGAAGCAAGCTGCCTCTGAGAAGAATATATTATTTTTGGACAAAAAAAATGCATCTTCAGCTGAAGAACATGTCTGGAAATGAATTCATTAAGTGGACAGCAGGCAACATATCTAATAGGTGGAGGAACGTGTGTCTTTTCCAGAAAAAGGATCTGGATGTTGCATAGAAGCTCACAGAGGTTGTATCGCTATCACTCACCACTTGAATCAATTTATTTCCTATATAAAGTTTATCCCATTTTAAACCAGCCTCACCTGGCTTCTTTGTATCTTTACCTGGGAAGACTTACTCATCTATTGATGATAGAATAACACCCTACCTTTCCAGGTGGCCTCAAAGCCCAAATGAAACTCATTATCTTCCTTAACTGTTAACCACTTTAACCATTTTAGCCTTCCCTAACACTCTCTAAGGACGTCAGCTAGACTAAGTGGCTTATCTGGGAGTATGGTGACCCAGACTCCATCCCTGAGCAATTTAACCGTAGTTCATCAAACTCTCCTCATGTCAAAGCTGATATATTTGTTGATTCACCATCAAAACTAGTCAGGGGAGGACAAAGAGATGTCTCATAATCACCTGGGTGCCAAAAGCGTTGTTTCCTACTCCATTGTATAACAGTTCTGTCTCTGATTATCAGGATCAATTACATCTCCCATGCTGATCTCTTGACAATAAAAAGTACAAAGTGGCAGCTGGTGTCCTCTGATAAAGCTTACTCTCCCTGGAAATCTGAATCTCTAGATCTGCAAAACATAGAGAGTGAAGATAGGAAGCTCAGCTTTTCCAAGTGAGTCCTGGTGGTAATGATAAGCACTGCCACTCCTTTCTGGGGACTCGTCACTAGATAATTGCTATTAATTTAGTTCATCCTGAAGGTTGGCACTGTAGTTACAGATTATCATTTTCAAGTTAGTACCTCAGCTGTTGCCTTAAAATGCCATTCTATCATTTTCTCAGGATTACGGTTTCTGAGTAGTGTAGTAAATATTATCATCAGTAATCCCATGTGTCTTCTTCTGTGCCTCCTTCACTGTAAATGCATTATTTGCTCAAGTGCAATGGCATATTGAATCATGTGTCAGTTGTTCACACTCTGTATGTCCTCAGATAATGGTGATGGCTGATATTTGCAGATAGGAAAATAAAATTCATATGTGTACATGTATTGAGACCCATCCAGACAAATTACTGCCTCTTTGAGGATATATGGGGTCAGTGTAGACTAAACATGTAACCAAGTGGCTAGCTGGTTTTCTAAAGGGATGGCTCCTTTTCAGAACTCAGTGTAGGTCTTTGCTACTGCCAGTTTAGAGGTTAGGCTGGAGAAGTGTCTAAATCAACCTATGCTGATACTTAGGCTGTATCATAGGGCCATTAGTACCTCCATTCCTGACACCATGACCGCTCTCTTCACTCTAACCTTGTGACTGCATTGTGTGGCCAGTAATACAATCTAGTAAACATCAACTTGCTAATTTACTAATTGTTATCTAGTGTTTAGTGGCTCTGTATTTGGTGTTAACAAGTAAAATAATAATCTTCAAATCTTGAACTATTTTGCTGTAGGTTGTCCACATACCTCTTGCTCTATACTCCTTTTCCACTGACCTTTCAATCTTTCTCTTTCTAGAACCTTTACCAACCAGCCTAGTCGTTGATCTTTGCCTCTCTTTCCACTCAGAAGATAATTGGCTGCATCACTTGATGGTCTGCCTTTAGTAGGATGTATATTCACCACTGTCTTTCAGGGCCACCACCAAGTATGGTTTTTGTGCAACTGGAATCCTTTTGGGCTTGCCCAAATTGCAAGTTGACATATATATGGACCAAGATTTACCTTTTTTTTTTTTTCTCTTTTAGCAGGATGTAAAGGACTCCATGAATCCCAGGTTAGTGGCAATAACTTCGGGTTCTGGGATACATTATCATGCAGTCTATATGTGTTCCTTTTGACTATTCCTGTCTAAACCTGTGTGTACTAATTCCATCTTCTGATTAATTACTGCTGATCTTTTAGTTATGGCTACATAATCACTAGTCACAAGGACAATTGCTATAAACAGAAAGTGGAATGGTGGTGACCAGGGATGGGCTAGGGAATAATTCGAAATTATTGTTTAATATTGATTGAATATAGAATTTCAATTTGGGAAGATTGAAAAAGTTTTGAGTATGGATAGTGGTGATGATTGCATAACAGTACAAATGCACTTATTATCATTGAGCTATATACCTAAAATGGTTAAAATAGTTATTTTATGTTATATATATTTGTATGCTATTAAAAAGAAATATATATTTTAAATGAAAAAAACTAATTATTCCTCTTTTATATTATAGGATTACCTAATTAAATAGCTGTATAACTTTGCTGTGACATTACTGAGTCTTTCTAGCTAGGGGTCTGGACTTACTTTTAGTCAATTGTCTTTGGAGATACAGTCTTGATTTTATTTTTTGTGTATATAGAGTAATACCATGTTAGTTGGCCTTAAATATGTCACTTTTATTGAAGCATCTCCAAGCCTTTCTGTGGTCAAATTTCTTAGCTGCTGGTCCAACATATTCACTCATTAAAGTAATTGCATCTACTGTCTCCTGATGGTTAAAGATTGCCACCTGATCACTAATATTTTAAGTTTCCATTATTCTCAGTGTTTTTAGAAAACCCACTATTCTAAGTTAGTCTTATAATTTGCTTATGTAATCCTTGCAACACATCAGTGTGGTAAGAACTAGTCTCCCCATTTCACGGATCAGGATATTTAGGCACAGAATTTAGGGCATTTGTATAACAAAGTCAGATACTATTGGCCAAGACAATTTCCCTGACAAATGCCTTGATAAATAATCATCAAGAACATTATGAATGAAGATCAAGAAATATATGGCATCTCAAGTGGTAGTTTAATTCTCCTTTAAAAAGATATAATCAATATAGATCTGTTCACATCATTTCCAATATTTGATTCTCAAGTTGAAATGTTAAGGTAAACACTAAGGCTGAAAACTCAAAAAATGACTTTTTTCTTATGGAAGAATGCCAGACAACACAGCTTAAAAAGGCTGTGGTTGTAAAGAGCAAGAAAGCAACTTCCCCAATTGACTCATGAGACCTTACTCATGGTTATAATCTCATTTGTGGTTTACCTTGCTGTTTGTTATTGTGCTTTTGTAGTCTAAAATCCCATAAAACAGAACCTCAGAAATAAATGGCAGATTTATTTAAGTATAAATGGGTGAATGGTTATGATATCAACCAGATATGCTTAAAGATACACTTCCTCCCACATAGCAAATAAATTATACATAATAGTTCATGTAATATATATATATAACTATATTTATATTCTATATTTTTTTCACTCTTTAAAACAAAACCTCAGTAATTACTTTTGCACACATAGACATAGTTTGCTGCTACCATGTCTCAGAAATATTATAAATAAGAAAGTAAAATCATCTTACCTGTGTATGTATATAAATATAGTTAAAGGGCAAAAAACATTATGCAATTTAATTTTAATGAAATTATTAAAAAATTAATTTGGAATTTATTACAATCTATTTGCCTATGTTCAGTCAGCTTTTGAGTGTTTCTAATTCTCTTAAAATTTATAACATTTTGGATCTTGTTCATTCAACAATCTTATTTGTTAATGAAGTTGCAGAATACAACCTAGTGTGCCATCTTTAAATTTAAATGAATTGTATCATTCAAACTTTTGTTTGTGTAGGTCTAAAAAAATCTATTTCCAATAAATATCTACTTAAGGTTACTGAATTGACTTGAAATTTTAAAAAATCAAATGTATCTTGTTGATATGATGCATGGAAAAAATAAACTTTCACAGTTATAAAACACAGCTTGTGGGTATTTGTTTTTATAAAATACATTTTATCTTATGCAAAATAAATAAAGAAAGAATATTTAATTGGATGATTATTTTAGATATGTCCTAGGCTAACACAAATATTAAAATATTACATGCAAATAATGATGTATTTGACTGTTAGAGTTTCAGAAGAGATTTTAGGTTGATATAACATGGATAGCAAATGATAATTTAATTAACTCTACAAACATATCTATGATTATGTAATATCTTTATGATTTACAAGGTGAAAGACATCAAATGTCAGAAATCAAAGATTCATAAATTCTAAGAGTGACAAAAGCAATGTGATGGCCTTCCTTTATCTAGTCATTCTGTACATAAAAAATCTTTAGCCCAGAGTGTCAAATGACTTTTTAAAAAATATTTGCACAATTACTCAGTGGCATATTAAAGAAATAAGTAGAAAAGTTCTAACTGAGAAAAACAATTATTGTATTAAATTTGCTTATTATTTAGCATGTACTTAGCAAAAAACAAAAACAAAAAAAAGCAAATAAAAAATAAGTAAATAAAACAGTGAGACCAGTGAGGGTAGTAGTAGAACAAGCAACAAATCAAAACAAAAAGGAAAACTCTCTAGAAGACTTGTATTTGATAATAGCCTGAGGATCTACCTTCGTTTTGTCAGCATCCATTTTCTCATTTGTAAGATAAAGATAACAAATTATGGCATGGGATCATTGTAAGCATTAAGTATGTGAAAAGTATGAATAGTCTATGGCATCTAAACTTTGCTCAGTATTCAACATTCTTGTTCACCAAGACCAAAATATGTGGTAGACACGACAGACAATTTCAGAGTTGCACTAACTCCTTTTTTACACTGAAATAGGAAAATTTAAAAGACATTTTGAAAGTCTGTAAAATTCTACTCTTTCATAGTTATGTGCCTTTTTTTTTTTGTAATTTCATATTATCTCGGTGTCAGAGCATATCTGTCTCACTCTTTCTTTTAGTACCAAATATATATTGAGGATCGGCAAAGTACAGACACGTGAAAAAGACAATACAATGTCATATTTTAAGAACTGTATTTGAAGCATATTCAGGTGATGCTATGCCAGTTTGGGGAACAAAAAACTATGCCCAAAGAGCAAAAAAATAAGTAGGAAGGCTTCTGAGAAAATGATATCCCAAAAGAGTCTTGAAGATAAAATTATGTTCTAGCAACTGAGAGCTATCTTTCCAGGGAGAGTGCAGTATTCTCCAGGGAATAAAGGAATAATGAAATATAGTTGGGTCAGGGAACACGGCTAGCTTGCTCTCATGAAATTGAAAGATACATGTTGTAAGACTCAAGATGTGAATCTAAGGAAGTGTCTAGAAGATAGAACATGAGGGCTTGATAAACTAGAGAAATACATTTTTATTTTTCCCGAAGTCAATTAGAATTCCCTGGATGATTTTAAACTGGCATAAAATGTGATCTCTTTTGCCTTTTAAAATGACTTTTGTGCCAGTATGAAGAAAAATCTGGGGGAATAAAACCAATACTAAAGTTTGCAAAATGATAATTAGGAGGATTATTAATTGATGGTGTTATGATGATAAAAATGAGATAAAAAGAGTTGTGAATATTATATAGTCCTTATAATAATTCTTAGAGGACTGAACTATTATTAGCATATGCATTTTAATCCTGAAAACACATCTGTGGTAGATATTCTGATATTTGTCTCATTATTCCCATTTATAGATGATGAAATTTAGAGTCAATAAAGTATTTAAACTCAGTAGTTTTGCTACAGAGTACAAATTTAACCAAACTATTAGAATGGCAGGCAGAATCTGAGGAATCCAGAAGGATACAGAAAATTCAGGCATAAAATAATGTAGTAATCTAAACGATCTACTTATCAAATGATCGTTTCCTTTCTATTTTTTTAGAAGAAACCTGTAGCATAGTGCATGCACATTGCATACTTGCTCGGATTTTCTCTGTGCCGCCATCTCCTGATCTCAGCATCACACCCTACTGCAATAGTTGCTGTGTCTCACTAATTTCTTGGCCAAAAGTTCTGCCTCACGGGGAAGACAGTTGTTTGTCCTAGAGGAAAAGAGCCTCTATTTGGCAGCCATAACAGGCAGTTCAACCATAATCATGACTTGAGTTTCTAGTTCCTCCTGTCACGTGTGTCCTTTAGTCTCTCGCCAACTCCATTCTCCAAATACATGAATAGGGATAGTGGTCAGCATCACAGAAAAAGGAGAAGATACTATTGTTATATGGTTGATTTGTAACAGAGAAGCAATATGCTTGTTATTGTATCACTATTCTCTCCACACATCCACCCTGCCACTTTAACAGGTTATTAGATGATGCAGAATAATCATTAGTATTAGACATTACTTGTCTTATCACCCCCCCCCCAAAAAAAAGAAAGAAAAAAGAAACTCTGCTTGTAGAGCTGATCTTACTCCAAAGAGGAGAGTCTCCTTGCTGATTTTGGGGGTCTCTTTGCCACTGGCTTCCTCTAGGAAGATCTAGGATTAGATAATATGAGGGGCCAGAGAAAAAAATTGGTAAGGAAATCTTCACTAGATGCATAGTGTCTAGAACCTTCACAAACATCTTCTTACAGAAATGTGTAAGGCTAGGATTAATTCTTTCATCTGATCTACCCCGGTATATTCTTCAATCCTTTTAATACTATATCATATCAATTTTTTTATTCTGTTCAGTGTCTGTTTATGTGCTATAATTTCAGAGGCAATGAAAGCAAAGCAGATGCTTCTGGAGGATCAAATATGTGCTTCAATTATTTGGATGACATTGTTACCTTCTTCCCTTAGTGTCAAGTTATTTTAAAAAACAGTATCTAATCCAGTCTCTAGGGAAGCCCTAGCTTATTCTTACCTTGAGGGTGCTCAAAAGAAATATAATGTGAACCACAAATGTAAGCCACATATACAATCTTAAATGTTGCAGTATCCACATTAAAAAATGAAAGGGAGCAGGTGTAGTTTGTACTAATTTCTTTTATTTAACCTAATATTTCTAAAATATTATCATCTTAAGTGGTGTCAACATAAAATTATTAATGATATGCTTTATTTTGCTATTCGGAGTTTTTAAGCACAATGAGTGCTGTTATATTTACAGTGCATCTAAATTCAAAGTAGCCAGATTTCAAGTGCTCAATAGCCACATGTGGCTAGTGGCTATCATAAGGGACAGCACAGGTATAGCTCTGTACATGGAAATGGGGATTCCCAATTGTCCCCAGTGTAAGTGGGCCTGGGGTTATGTTTTCTGCTTGCCCTGCCTCAGTTGAATGTGGAAATTGAAATAAATTTAATACAAATATCCTCTAGGCAAAAGTTGTCTTAAATGGTCAGCTTTCATTTACAAATTGTCACATTCACTTTACTTTGTTTTTAATTTTTATTTTAATATATAAATTTTCTATGAAGGATAACATACATGCAAAATAGTGAAGAAATCTAAGTGTGTAATTCAAAGAATTGTCACAAAATGAACATTCATCTGTATACCCAGTAACCAGGTCAAGAAATAAACTAATACCAGCATCATACAGCCCACTCTTTTGTTACTTCCCAGACCACAGCTTTTCCTCGGAAGTAACCATGATCTTGACTTTTAACACCATGTATTTCTGCTTATCAAGTTTATCATATACATGGAAGTCATACAATCATTACTTTTTGGTTTCTGCTTTTGTCATTTACTGTTGTGTTAATTTTACTTATTTTCACTTCTGTGAATACCTTCTAAATTTCCAGGACATTTATGCAATCGATGCAATTGATACAATTCAGGCCTTGAAACAGACAAGTGGTGTCTCTGATAGTTTGAGAACTGGTCAAGCTCCATCAATTAGGTCTTGCTAGAAGCTGTCTAGTCACTCACAACTGGCCCAGGTGTTCTCTTGTTGAACATAAGCAATTTCACAGAATACCATCAGGCAAGGTCTATCTATGATCACAATGTTCTAAAATGACAGCATGTCCACTCATTAATAATTTCTGAACTTAGAAAACAAAACAAAGTTTGCACTAGTTTGCACTCCCACCAACAGCGTAGAAGTGTTCCCTTTTCCAGCATCCTCTCCAGCATCTGTTGTTTTTTTGAGTTATCGATGAGGGCCATCCTGACTGGAGTTAGGTGGTATCTCAGTGTGGTTTTAATTTGCATTTCTTTGATAACTCATGAGGCTGAGCATTTTTTCATGTATCTATTGTCTACTCATACGTCCTCTTTTGAGAAGCGTCTATTCATATCTTTGGCCCTGTATATCTAACAAAGGCCTAACCTCTAGGATCTACAAGGAACTCAAACACGCCGAAAAAAAAAAACCAAACAGCCCTATTACTGTTTTTATTTCTAGAAATCCGCAGGTGAGTTGAAATAATAAAATTAGGAACCTGGCATTGTCAGCAGAGGAAGTAGCACCGCATACCTGAACTCCAAGCACATCTTGGATCTATATTCCAATAACAATGGCTCCTGAAAAGCCAGCCTTCCTTTACTGGACTGCCTCTTGTTAGATATAACACTGGAAAGGTATAACACTTGTTAGATATAACACTGGAAGATTCACCTCTTCTCCCAGTGGCCTGCTGGCTTTTCAGCTCATTTAGAAGCTACTTCGTCACTTCTTATCTGCATATTACTAAAACCTCATTTATGCCAGGCAGTAAGGTAGAGATGTAACTTAAAAAAAAAAAAAAAAGAAATAACTAGCAGGGGATGGAATTACTTCAGAGACTCAATCTATGTCCCCTAATGCACAGTGCAATGCTTTTATTTCAATTAAGTGTGATGGTCAGAAAAGGGGTAAATGCTCTCTTACATTCTGTGTAACACTCTAATATATTAGGGAAAGCATTATCTTTTTTAGAATCAATAATGCCCACAATGTCAAAAACCAAATAGCATAATACCAATCCGTATTCCTGTCTTTACCTTCATGCTTCGTGACTATTAAGATGACAGAGTTGGGGCAGTGTATTTGATGATTAAAATGATATACATTTGTAACTGTGGGAATAATGGAAAGTATATGTTCTATTCTAATCATCTTGAATTTCTTTAGACCTAGATCTGTTACAACTTTTTTGCATTCAATTTTTTGAAGCAAATGTGCACTAGGAGAATTTTAGTCTGGACGCAGTGGCTCACACTTGTATTCCCAGCACTTGAGGATGTAGAGGCGAGAGGATTGCCTAAGCCCAGGAGCTTGAGACCAATCTGGGCAACTTGGTGAGGCCTCGTCTCTACAATAAATAAAAAAATTAGCAGGCATGGTGGTTTTAACTACTTGGAAGGCTGAGGCAGAAGGATCACCTGAGCACAGCAGGTGGAGGCTGCAGGAGCTGTGAGCATGCCACTGCACCCCAGCTAACAGAGTGAGACTCTAGCTCGAAGAAGAAGAAGAAGAAGAGGAAGAGGAAGAGGAAGAGGAAACATTTTAGACAGTATAGAATGAAATAAAGTTTAGGTTATTGTCTTATTATGTCTCATTCTGTACTCAGAGTAACCTGAATGTTTTACATTGGAATTTAATTTATTCACTTAAATATTGATTGTTCATCACCCACATGGGACTTGGGATAGAACAAGAAATAAAAACATCTCTCCCTCAAAGAACTTACAGTCTGTTGAGGGGGGGCATAAAATCAATACATAATAAGAACTCCAAAGAAAAATAAGTCAGGCAAGGGACTAGTGCTTGAGAACTCAGGGCGAAGAAAAGCTTCCCTGAGGTGATGACGCTTAAGCAAAGCCGGGTGATATGAGGGTGTGCGCCAGGCAGAGGTCAAGTTTAAGGGCACTGTAAACACAAATGCCCTGAGAAGGGAATAAACTGTAATTAGAGTGGAGTGAGTGTTAAGGCCATTGGGAATTTAAGGGCAGGGGAAGTTATAATCTAATTCATGTTGTACAAACAAGCATCACCAGTCCTTTGGGAATTGGGATGGGGTTGGGGCAAATGAAATATACAAATACTCACATACTCTTCTTTGCAATTGAAGATAACATTGTTCATGGTAGTATTAGCTATGTGTACAAATCTGACTATAACCGCAGTTAATGCCAGGTTGCTTTGAGTTTCGTACAGTTCTATTTCACTAATTTTCTCATCTGATTATTTCTTTGCATACTATTAGCATAGTACAGTGCTCTGAGTGATGTGAATTTACAAAAAATAGAGTCAGTCTTCCTTCTCAGATGTCTGATATTGTTCACAACAAAGTGCATCCACCATAATTCCTACATGAAAGCCCAATTTTGTGTCCATTTTTGTCACTGGCTACTCTTTCATGCCTGAGATTTCCTTAAATGTCATCCATTTATGACAAACATAGAGCTCTGGGGAATTGAATTCAGTCAAGATTGTTTAGCCTAATATGTCTGAAAACATCTTCAATTACTCTTACAATTGAATGACATATTAGTTATCCATCTATTGGTATATAACAATATTATCACAAATTTAGCAGCTTAAAACAACACAGTTTCTATGGGTCACAAGTGTAATCAAAGCTGTATTCAAAGTGTCTTCTAAGGTTTCAGTCTTATCTGAGACTTGACTGGGGAAAGATTCTTTTCTGAGCTCCTACAGGTTATTGATAGTACTCAGTTACTTACAGTTATAGGACTGAGAGCTTCAGTTTCTTACTGGAAGTCATCCAGCGACCACCCTGAGCCTCAGAGAGGTTCCTTGTCAAGGGAGATTTCCCAACATGGCTGCTTGGTTGCTCAAAACTGGCAAAGGAAAGACTCCAACAAAATGGTTACTAGAATTGTATATAACATAAGTAATCATGTACAGCCTGTCATCATTACTGGGTTCCATTGATTAGAAGCAAATCACAGGTCCTACCCATTCTGAAGGGGAGGGAATCACACAAGAGCAGGAACACCGGGAGGCAGGGATCATGATGGCCACTCTAAGTGTCTGTCAATCATACTGGGCATAGAATTCTAGGTGAAAAATAATTCACTCATAACTTTGCAGGCATTCTTTCGCTCTCTTTTAACATCCAGTGTGCTGTTGTAATTTTATTTTCCATTTTTATGCAAATGTAGAATTCCATGCCTACCCATCCTGCTTGGGACCCTGCTGATAGGATCTTCTTTTTATCCCTGAAATTCTGAAGTTCTATGATGTTTCCAGATGTGGGTTTGGTTTATTTATTTCTCGTTCATTGTGGTGGACATTTTGTAGGCTCTTTCAATCCAAAGACAAATATTCTTCTCTAGAATACATTAATGGTTTGTTTCTTTGATGATTTCCATGAACACTTTACTGTATTTTAATTGTCCTTCTCTTTTGTGGATGTGTTGCTTTCTCTTTGAGATTAATAGTATTTTTAAAGGGTGTTTTTTGTTTATTTTCAGTTGGTTTTAGATTCTAAGTTTTATTTTGGAGGACTTCCTCAAATGTGATTTTTGCCTATCTATTCATAACCACAAGTAACGCTGAAAATTGTGTTAATGGATAGATCGTGTTGATTTTAAAATTGGGGGTAGGGTCATAAGAGATAAGGTAGACAAATGGGACCTCATCAAACTGACAAGCTTCTGCAAAGCAAAAGAAACCATCACGAGAGCGGGGAGATAGCCCATAGAGTAGGAAAAAATATTTGCCACCGTATATCTGACAAAGGCCTAACATCTAGGATCTACAAGGAGCTCAAACGCACCGAAAGGAAAAAAACAAACAGCCCCATTAAAAAGTGGGCAAAATACATGGATAGACACTTCTCAAAAGAAGATATACAGGCAGCCAACAGACACATTAAAAAGTGCTCAGCCTCATAATCATCAGAGAAATGCAAATCAAAAACACACTGAGATACCATCTAACCCCAGTAAGAATGGTCATCATTAACAAAACAAACAACAACAGATGCTGGCTAGGATGTGGAGAAAAAGAACCGCTTCTACACTGCTGGTGGGAATGCAAACTAGTACAACCTCTTTGGAAGACGGTGTGGCGGTTTCTGAAAGAACTAGAAATTGACCTTCCATATGACTCAGCAATCCTCCTATTGGGAATATACCCAGAGGAACTCAAGTCATTTTACCATAAAGATACCTGCACATGCATGTTTGTGGCAGTTCTATTCACAATAGCAAAAACATGGAACCAACCATGGTGCCCATCGAAGCTGGAATGGATAAAAAAAAATGTGGTACATATACACAATGGAATATTATGCAGCCATAAAGAATGACAAACATATGGACTTCACAGCAACTTGGATGGATTTAGAGTCTATCATACTCAGTGTTCTATCACAGAAACAAAGAACAGAGTACCATATGTTCTCACTCATAAGCGGACCTTGAGCAATTATTGTAATACTATAAGAAAAGGATTGGCAATAGTGGAAAACTGCCAGGGGAGGGGTGTGGGAATGGCAGTTGAGGAAAACTGCCAGGGGTGGGAAGGGCACACCTCATCAACAAGGGTACCTTCTTGTGGGCATTTGTATACCTAACCCTGAATTGCACCCCACATCTTTAAAGTATAGAAAAAGAAAGTGAAACAAAAAATTGGGGTAGTGTCATTGACGGCCTACTTCCTTATGCCGGGCATCAATGAGTCCAGAAAATCATGTGGGGATGAAGATCAGAAAACTTAAGTGCTTTGTGAGCACTTTCAGCTGATTCATCTGCCCTGAAATATCGTTAATGTAGTTTCCAGAGTGAATGGGATCCTCAACTCTTTGTCTCTGCGGGGATCTGCCCGGTTCTTTACCTCTGCTTCTCATTCTCACCACTCTCTAGCCACTTATGTTTTAACTTCTGCTAAGGAACTTGCCACTCCTCCATTCATTTTTCATCTTCCAAAATCGTGTTTTCTCTCTTGTCTGCTGTTTCCTCTCCGTATTTTTATCTTTGTGTGTTGGTATCTTTTTGGTTTGTTTGTTTTAATCCCTTACTGTCATTTTAGGAATGAGACAGAAATTAAACACACATGATCTATTGCCATGTTTATGTATAAATCACCCTGACAGCAATCAAAATAATCTAGTAACTCATGACTCAAAATAATCTAATGATTCTAGCGAGATTCTCAATACTTGGTAGACACTATCCGAGAAAGAGAAGGCTTTTCAGGAAACTTTGGAAAGGAATTATTGCCTCGCTTGAGAAATTGTAGTTAGAGAACTACTACAGTCAATTTGAACTCTCACTATGATACTATGTTAAATAATTGTGTGCTTCTGACTATACAATAGAATACTCAATTTTATGTTTATTTTCTTGAAAGTACCACTACATAAAGAATTTATTTAAAAAACTAGGATGCCTTATTTTCACTGGCATCTGAGTAATGCTCAGATGATTATAAAACTCTATGGTTCTCTGTACGGAACAAATCATCATCTAATACACTCAAATCTGAAACATATTGCAGCCATATGTTATAGGATATTCTGCACTGTTTTTGGTTTGTTTGTTTTCCTCCTTCAAGATGCCTTTCTTAAAGCATCATGGTCTACCTGTGCTTGCTAAATAAATTAACTATTAGCCCGTGCATGTCAAAGGCCAAACCTCATTGTTAAGTATCAGTGGTAGATGGTTGCAAGGTACGAATAATCCAACTTTAATATTTGCAAAAAAAAACCCCACTTGTCTTACAGATATAGAAAATAATATAAATAATGGCCTCCAAAGGGGTCCACATCCTAATCCCTGGAACATGAGAATATGTTTTCTGATATGGCAAAAAAGAATTAAGATTGTAGATGCAATTAAGATTGCGAGTCAGCTAACTTTAAAATAAGATTATCCTGGATAACCTTAGCAGAGCCAATGTAATCAGAAGTTTCTTTAAATGGAGGAGGCAGAAGAGGCAGAACCAGAGGCACGGCATTGTAAGAAAAATTTGACTAGACTTTGCTAGCTTTGAAAATGGAAGGAGGCCATGAGCCATAGAATAAAGACAGCTTCTAGAAGCTAAAAATGGCAAGAAAATGAATTCCCCTCAGAACCCCCAGACAAGAACACAGCCTACTGATACCTTGACTTTAGTCAAAGAAAACCTTTTCGGATATCTGACCTTCATCACTGTAAAATAATCCATTTGTATTGTTTTAAACCACTAAGTTTGTGGCGATTTAGTACAGTAACAATAGAAAACTAAATATGGTTAAGGGGCAAGGTATTCATTTCAACGTAAATTACATAGGGACATGAGGAAGGAGAAATACTATTCTTTAACAATTATACAGCACTGTCAATTCTACTGTTTCCACTTCAGGGCTTTGCTGACTGTTTTGCTTCTGTGAGTCCCTCGGCATCTGTTGCTCTAGTGTTTGCTGATTACTTCTCTATATGTCACATATCTATACTCACTAAGAAAGAGCATCCCATTGGGTTGACCAGACACTACCCCAACTTAGAGCACTCTAATTGGACAGAAATCTTTAGGCAGACTCCTTGTGGACCACTGGCCAACCTGTGGAGGGATTCCCCTGGGTCAGGTCAGTCCTGGTTCAATTAGCTGGATCGGGTCAGGTCAGGTCAGTTTTAATTAGTTAGGTCCATAATAGCAGAATTGCATGGTGAAAAGCATGATTAAAAAGCCTGTGTAAAAGGGAAAAAAGAGTGATAGTATTGGCCAGCATCTCACATGCTGTCCTATATAAACACCCAGGCTTCCAGAGACTAGAACTGTGTGTCACATGTCCACATTTAACTGCAAGGGAAGCTGGGAAGTGTAAAATTTCTTTTTGCCCAAAGTAGAAGAAAATGATGTTTTCTGAACTAGAAATTCCTGCCACAGTGACTGAGCAAGTTGCTTCACTTCATGTAGACTCAGCTTTATTGTTTGTAATAATAATTGCAATGATAAAAGTTATTTCTCCGTGGGGTCACCATGAGGTATAAATATTCCTGGCACAAGGGAAGCTGCCTTTAAAAATAGCTATTATTTTCAATATCATTACAAGGTGAATATACTAATGTTGTTAGGACAGTAGCTGAATTCTGTATATGAAAACAATAGAATTTTATATATTTGTTTATTTATTTATATTTGAGTCAGGGTCTTATACTATTGCCCAGGCTGGAGTGCAGTGATACGATAATGTCTTACCACAGCCTCAAAATCTTGGGCTCAGATGACCCTTCTGCCTCAGCCTTCCAAATAGCTGGGAATACAGGCATGTGCCACTATGCCCAGTTAATTTTCCAATTTTTTT
>CAUYQG010192335.1:0-25555 GCA_963574415.1 Tarsius wallacei
CAGGCCCGCTGTAATGCCTCTGCGGTGTCCGTGGACAAGTTCCGTGTGGGGAGCAGGCCCCCTGGGAGAGATCTGGAGTCTTTCTGTGTCCTCTTCTGCGGAGGTCTCACAGACCACGCTGCCCGGTCGCCATCTTGGATCAGGATCCCAAATGCAGTTTCTTAATGAATATTGTCTTCACTCAGTGTTTTCTAAGGAATTTTTTTTTTTTTTTTGCAACCAGACTCAAGTTCAATTCTCCATTATTATATGGTATTATCTCTAGGGAGTTGATGGCTTAGGGCAGTGGTTCTCAGACATTGGCCCACATCCCCATCATCTGCAGTGCTTGTAAAAACTCTGAGTCCTGGACCCAGAATTTCTGATTCATTAGGTCTGGGATGAGGCCTAAGAATGCATATGTCTAATAAGTTACCAGGGAATGTGAATGCTACTGTGTCAGAACCTCATTTAGGAAACCTCAGTTTAGGGTGACCAAGAGTCACTGGCTATTCTATCCTAAAGTTACTGAGTCAGAGATCACTTACCAGGTGGATAATCTCAAGATGGGAGTTAAAAATGGCTTTGAATCATGTATATTTCATATACCTCTTTGTCTTTAGATTTTGTTTCCCCACCTAATAAGAAGGTAGACCTCCTCTCCATTGGCCTTTATTTAATTGGAAGGGAAAATGCTTTAATCTGTTGGATGCATACAGTATAAATTCTTCTTCTGTTTGTTTCCTTTCTATTGGGTGCTGGAAAGAAATTCTGTTGAACACAAATATAAGTGTTTCATAAATAGTAGCTCATTTAATGCTCATGATGATCCAGTGGATTGTCTCTGCTGGGTCATTGGTCCAAGGTTACACACAAAGAAAAGGTAGGCAAACCAGGCCTTGAACTCGGGAAGTCTGGTTCAGGGAGCATGCACACTTCACCACTCACCTCTGGTATCTCTCTAGGTAAAATGAGCTGCAGTTGTCCTTGTTTCAACCTGTGGATTGATGCCTTTCCCACAAATACTTTTGGCATCGCCAGTTAATCCCTGGTTTAAGGCTGCCCTCTGGCATCACAGGATTTTTATGCTTGAATGCAAAAACCCAAGTCGCCATCACTCTTTAAGGAACTGTGTCTTAATCAGATTTATTTTGGTCTATGAGTGCAGCTGCACATTACAATTACAGAATATTTTTATCACTTGCTTTATGAAAAATGACAGCATACTGCAAATGGCCCTGTTTAGAAGGGAATAGGAGGTCCTCTTATCATATGATCTTGCCCTTTTGAATTTATAGTTTTACATGCATCATCATATTTGGTCTTGAAAACCCAACAACAACAAAAAACCAAAATGTTAGGCTGATTTTACAGATAAAGAACTGAGTCTTCAAGGTCAAATCATAAGAACAGTATCCAGACTCAAGGTCAGGGTCTTCACTCCCTGTTCAGTGTTGATTTTCCTATATATTAGATATTTGCATTAAGTTGGAATGTACACCTTTTATAACCTTTAGAAAAGAATTTGCAAATATTGAGTACAGTTTTAAAATTAGATTTTTTAGTATTCATTTACTCAACAAATGTTGACTGTGCCTCTTCTTTGAGTCAGGCACTTTTTTGGGTGCTTGAAATAGATCAGCGAACAAAATACAAAGACACCTATTTCTGGGGAGTTTGCAGTACAGTGGTAGGAAAACGGTAAACAGAAATGAGAAAACTGTATGTTCAAAGATGATAGATAAGTGCTATGGGGAAAAAAAAGTAAAGTCAGGGAGAAAGGATTCCAGGCAAGGGGAATGCAGTTGGGTAGTTTGACAGAAGTGTCACTTAAGCAAGGAGTAAAGCAGAGGAGGGAGTTAGGCAGGACCCTGTCTGGGAAAAGACTGAGAGTGTGCTGAGTGTGCTTTGGCAACAATGGGGACAGTATGATTATAAGGAGAATGGTAGGAGGACACTTTGGAGAACTAATGCTCAGTCAGTTTTTCTAGGGCCTTATAGACCATGGAAGGTTTTGAGCCAAGGAGTGACATGACCCAATGTAGATATAGATCAGTTTTGTGAATCTGAGAAGAACAGACTGTAGGGAAGTAATGGTGTTGAGATGGTGTCTTCAATCCCAGTGACTGATGATGGTGGCTCAGGCTAGGGACAGAGAACAGTGGAGATGGTGAAAAGTTACCAAATGGTGGCTAGATCTGGAAGGTAGAATCAGTGGAATTACCTGATAGATGGGTGTACAGCAGGAGAGGACAGACTCGGTTAAGAATGAGTCCCAAGATTTTTGGTCTGGGAAACCATGATGGATGGCATTGACACCAAAATAGGAAAAGAATGTGGGTGAAGCAGATTTTGAGAGGTGCATCAACTTAAGAGATGAGTTTTGAGTTTCAGAGGCTGATGGGGGCTTCCATCACTGTTGAGTAGGCAGGTGGATGTAGGTGTCTGGGTCTGGCCAGAGACAGTGCCTTGAGATTCATCAACAGGTACATGATATTTAAGGCCACCAGACTGAATGAGATCCCCCAAGGAAGTGAGTGTTAATAAAGAAGAGGATGCAAGGCCACTGTGCCCTGGTGCAAGTGTGACTGGATGAGAAGTGAATGAGAGGGAGTGGCCAGTGAAGATTGAGGAAAAGAAGTAGAGTGTGCTATCCGGAGCCAAGCATAGGATACCCACCAGAAGCCTCCTAAACTTGTCAAATGCCACAGGTAGGTAAAGTAAGGAAGGCCTGAGAATTGAACATGGGTGCAGCAAGAGGATGATCCTTGGGGACCCTGGCAAGAGCAGTTTTGGTGAAGTGACAAGAGCAAAGCAATGAGTTTCCCATAGAATGAGAGACTGGGCGGCAACCTCCAACTAAGTAGATTCTTCGTAGAAATTTATTCATTTTCCAGTTTTGACAGGCTTTGATTAATTTCCCCAGGTTTCAGTGTGATTCTGTTATTTGGGGAAAGGTTGAGAGAGAGAGAGAGAGAGAGAGAAAGAGAGAGAGAGAGAGAGAGAGAGAAAGAGAGAGAGAGCACATGGAAAGAGATATATAGAGAAACTGATCAGAAAAAGACACTCAAAGGAGAAAGACAGAAAGATTCTCAGAGGTCACATGGGACTTTCAGCTATTAAAGTGCATAAATTAAGAGCAAAACACATTATCAAATTGGCTTCCTATTGTTCATTTCCAGCTGCCTCTCTTCTTTCTGTTGAATAATTAATTGAGACTTCTGTGAACAACTCATCCAAATACATTTTTTTTGCCCTTTATTATATTTCTTACCTGCTTGTTTCTGTTTTAGATGTATACCAATAGCTATTTCTAAAGGCTTAGTTTAATTCTAAGATGTAGGAAACTCTTTCTGACTGCATGTAAACAGAAAGTTTGAGGTTTTAAATTTAAGTGCAGAGTATCTTTTCACAAGAGGTATATCTCTGAACCTGATATGCTTGAATCACCCCAAGGATACCTATTTTTTGACCAGTGATATTGTCATAATCGTGATTTCCTTCACATCATGCCATGCACATAGAAGTGCTCCAAATGTTATGTTTATTCAGATAAGTTTTTGCACAGTATCTTACTCAGTTTTCTATCGTTCTTGACATTTGTTCATTACTGCCATTAGACCATCACTTAGCATCAAGGTAGTAACATAGTGGTTTAGAATTGTGCTGATCTAGTTTTTTCTATAATTTATTAAACATGAATTGTGTTAATTTTTTCTAATTTTAAGAATGCACTTTTAAAACTCTCTTTTGGATTTTTTTATAATTACCTTTGGTTATAATGTATGGCTTTACTGTGAGCATTTTGAGGTCAGTGGCTCAGTGACATTCTTGTGGCATTCTTGAGGTTTTGAGTGCAAGGCCGTGGCCTACAGTGGGCACTGAAAAATATGAAGTGAGCAACTTGTAGATAAAGAATCCAAGAGATAGGGGCAAGGGGGGTTAAAGCACGAATGGCACTGGGTCCTTTAAAAAGGCAGCATGCTTAAGAGATATAAGCTAATTTTAAATATATAGAGGGAGAACAGAAGGAGATGAAGGGAAGGAAAGCTTATGGTCCACTTAAGGTAGATGGAGAAAACACACAATGATCAAATGACTAGAAATTATACTCAAATTCTTTTACTTGCCCTTTCTGAAAAGCATGGAACACATTCTGCTGCCCTCTGTCTTAACCAGTGATTGAAATATAAATAGCTGAGTCTGGCCAGGTTTTTGAATATCAAGGCCTAGATTTTTGGATTTACTTTTACCACCAGCACCTTATGAAACATATTGTGTTTACCAAAATCACAAATGGAATTGTGCATTGCCAACGTGGAGACTTGGCAGCAGCACACAGGCCAAGCAAACTCTCCGAAATATAAACACGATTGCAAGTGATTCAGTCCTACGGACCAAATCCAGCACTTCTGTGAGGAAGTCCTGGTTAGACTTAGTTTAATGACTTTAAAAGTAAGATTACCAAACAGGCCCTGTGTTGATCAACAAAGCAGCATGAAACCAACTGCTCTGTGGTCTGTGGATGGGTGAGACCAGTTCACATCAGGTCACAGAGTAAAGGCAGGAAATTCTGCTAGGAAATAACTAGGGCAGAGAAAACAGCCCTGTGATCACCCCACACCATTTCTTTCTATCATGAAGAGTAAAGGCCTTTCTTCTGAAAGGTAGAGGTTAAGCCAAGATCTTTTTGGTGGCATTTAAATGTCAGCCTAATAAGAGAAATATATTCTAGAGAAACAGCACACACACACACACACACACACACACACACACACACACACACAAGCATACATATGAGACCTGACAATTAGGTTCACGAGCCATCCTAGAAAAAGTACTACATTCTTCATTGCTGAGCATCTCTATGGTCACCTTTGAAGTAATCGCCATTGGGAGGCTATGCATTGATACCAGTGCCTAGTCCACTTGTCAATGCAATTTTAGAACTCTTTTTCTGGAATGGCCATCGGAGCTATCATTATTTGTTGAGGTCTGATAATCAAGTTCACAAACTTGCCACAGTTTGCTTACATTGGCAGCACTGTACAAATAACTGTATAGGAACTCACCTTATCTGGCCCCAAATGACTTTTTTTTTCTTTACCTAAAGATAAAGGAAATAGTGAAAGGAAAACATCTGATGACATTCAGGACATCGAAGGTAATACGATGACAGTTCTGATGGCCATTGCAGAAAAAGAATTCGAACTCCATACTATAGCATCAAATCCTACCTTAATTTTCAGTCTATCAGCTTGCCCTACAGATTTTGGAATTGCCAGTCCTCATAGTAGTAAGAGGCATAGTAAGAGTATGCTGGGAGCTCAGACAGGATATTTATATTGTAGTCTTGAGGAGGCTTGCTTCTTATTTGAGAAACCTCATTCTTTCCTCTTAAGTCCTTCAACTGATTGGATGAGCCCCACAACATTATAGGGGTTGATCTGCTTTACTTAGTTTTTGCTGATTGTATGTGTTTTTTTTTAGAGACATAGTCTCATTCTGTGGTCCATGCTGCATTGCAGTGGCATGATGACAAGCTCACTGTAACTTTGAACTCCTGAACTCAAGCAATCCTTCTGCCTCAGCCACTTGAGTAGCTAGGACTATAGGTGTACCACCGTGCCAGGGTAATTTTTTTAGATTTTTTGTAAAAGTAGGTCCTCACTATGTTGCCTCAGCTGCTCTCAAACTCCTGGCCTCAAACTGTTCTCCTGCCTTGACCTCCCAAAGTTCTGGGATTATAGGCATGGGCCACCATGCCCATCCAGTGATTATGAATATTAATCAAATTCACAAACACCTTTACACATTTAAACTAGTTCTTGACCAAACAACTAGGTACCATAACCTAGCCAAGTTGACACTTAAAATTACCTATCAAAGTAAATATTGAAGCTTCAAATATTTATTTACTGTATGAATTAATAGTGTGTTTGAGCTATAGGCAAGTTTATATTGAATAGTACAAAATGTGGTTCAGATAGAAACTTTTGTTCCTCATTAATGAGATGCAAATATGTGTGAGTGAAATGCTGTGATCTTGGATTGGCTCTGTGGGTGTTACTATCTTTATTAATGTTTAAACAGAATGGACTTGAAAATAAATGAAAAAAAGAATTCCTGTTACTTTCAGAAAAAATGTATTTTTAAAAAATATTTTGCCTTCTGTCTCATTCTTCAATGGAGTGTATTCTGCCAATTTAATAATTTATTAAAAATGTTTAGTAGGAATAAAACTGGGATTTATAAAGGACATAAAAGTATTTATTTGGTATAAATAATGCTGATGAGTTCATGCTTTCTATATCAGTGAGAAGTTGATTGTTAGTAGCTATTTTATTGCTAATCTATTACCTGAGAATTTCATATCTAGATAATATATTTGTCTTTACAAAACAAAATATGTTCATTATTTTTAATATGCCAGAAAATATAAGCCTACTGTTTTCATTTATACTTATTTCCTTGCAATTGGTAGAGTGAAGGAAAGCATCTTTCCATGACAATGTTCTTGTTATTTTGAACTTAGCACACAAATGAGAACTCTGTATAAGCATCTCAGTTCATCTTTGACCCTGTATCCCTGTCCCCTCAGCTGCTTTGTGTGTTTTAAAGTTCATATCTTACAGCCAGACTGCTGGGACATTTGGACTAGATTTGGTTGTTCAGCCCTACAAAGCTCTTGCTTTTCTGACTCAGCCATTCTGGATTGCTGACCATGGGCAGACCGTGCCTCTGTGGTAATACATTTATGTATGTATTTATTTGTGTATTTATGTACCTATTTATTTCTGCTTTTTTCAGTGTACCAGTCTGGACATAAGATTGCCTGTTTCTTGGAGGACTTTAGTAAAGGCTGTGAGGCCGGGCTCGGTGGCTCAGCCTGTAATCCGAGTACTTTGGGAGGCCGAGGCAAGAGGATTGCCTGACCCATGGGTTTGAGACCCACCCGGGGAACTTGGCGACACCTCATCTCTACAATAAATAAAAAATTAGCCGGGCATGGTAGCGCGTGCCTGTAGTTCCAGCTACTTGGAAGGCTGAGGAGGAAGGATCGCCGGAGCCCAGCAGGTCGAGACTGCAGTGGCTGGGAGCATGCCACTGCCCTCCAGCCTGGGTGACAGACTGAGACTCCAACTCAAAAAAAAAAAAAAGTAAAGGCTGTGAGAATCATATGACATACTCCATCAAGTCCTCACAACCCTCAGCCTGTGGAGTGAGGCACCTAGACAGGAGTTTAGTAACTGCTTTGTTAATAGGGAGTGAATACTAGGGTGTCCTTACTACTTAATCCCTATCTCCAGATCAACCAGCTCTGTATTCTGGGCACATCACTGACTGCCAGGTGCAGTTTTCTGATTAGTTTGGATTACCTTTGCAAATCATGGAAAACCAACTTAAACTGGATTGATGGGAAATACAGAATGTATTGACTGACTCTCATAAGTAAAAATTCTAAAGGTCTGACTTGGTCCCTGTGCTCTGCTGTTCATGACTCACTTTCTCTTTCCATCTATTCTATTTTCTTCTTCACCACCTTCATCTTCAGCAGGCTCTTTTCACGTAGTGTCAGTTTGTCAGTGGGAGCATCAACTTTATATTCTAGGAGCTGAGCAACCATTAGGAAGAGTGTGCTTTTTCCTGATGGTTCCAGAAGACTCTTAAGGATTGACTCTACCAAGTCTAGCCTAGATCTTACGGGAATCATGGTGGCCAAGAGGATGAAATATATTCTGAAAGAGCAGATGTGGGTCAGGATTCAACTCACATGGCATGCATTCCACATGCTGTATGTCTCCCCCAGCCTCTAGAGTCCTCATAGGTGGAGCTATGTGTCTGGAAGATCTTTGCATCAGAAACTTTGGGAATGGAAGAGATTCCTGAACAGAGTGTGGAGCACATCATGGTGTACGATGAGACATTTTAATACTCAGAGATCAGATAGGGAAGGATGAGCTCGTAAAGAAGAAGAAAAACATAGGACCAGAGGAAGAGGAGGAAGGAGACTAGTAGGTTTGGGGTATGGTCCTGAATGTTTCAAGGGGAGCATCTTGGAGACATTGAAAGCTGCCAGGAGGAGATTTAGAGAGAATGAAAACGCATGTATTAGGTTTAGTGGCATGGTGCTGACCAGTGTTGTCAGCAGACGCCTTCCTGGTGAAGTGATGTGGGGAAGCCAGACAGGAATTGCTTGAGCAGGGACTCATGCCCTGTGTCTTCATCACTGTTTCTAAGCCCTGTTGCAATCACATTTGTGATAGGAAAGAACAAGGATAGGCTTAGGGCATCCATGAGGGGTTTATGAGAATTGAAAGCCAACATGTCTGTAGGAAGTAAAGATTGTCGTTTTGTAAATAAAGTAGGGGGAAATTTGAGTCATCCTACGACACGCCAAATTCCAAAAGATTTACATCATACCAGTCAGTCTCAAATTTGTGGTGTGGGCGGTAAGTTATTTTCTCAAGTAGCATCATCAAACACACTACATGAATGGTATTATTTTAATTTTTATTTATTTTGTAATAATGTTCATATTTATTTTATAATTTTATAGTTCATAAGTATGTAGTTTTTGTAAATTTAAGTACTTCTAGCCTAGCTGTACATTTGTCCATACTTAGGTAACTATAATAACCACAGGTTAAAACTGGATGTCCTCATTATTTTTTTTCTTGAAAGACATACTTTTTTATACCAAAAACATTTTGATTTTTCCCATAGCAGTGTTTGAACACAAGGAACAATTTGGCAAACATTTTAACATTAATTGTTGACTAAAAGAAGTTAAAGTAGAAAGAACAGAGAGCAGAATTTTGCCTTGCCAGGGATGAACTCTATGAAAATGATGTATAGGAGTATGGAAAAACTTTATTACTGTAAGCATCTTGGATTCTGTTGGTACCTTAAAATATATTAAAGATAAGCATTAAATAACTATTTAAACATAATTCTAAACAATGGCCAGTTTTAACATAATTATTCTTATTGAAATATTTTCCATATGACACTTGACAACTTAATCCACAAGTAATTCATCAAGGAAGGTATCTATACATATGTTGCCATAGTTATGCTTATTTAAAAATTTCAATTGTGGTCAGGTGCGGTGGCTCACATCTGTAATACCAGCACTTTGGGAGGCTGAGGCAGGCAGATTGCTTGAGCCTAGGAATCTGAGACTAGCCTGGGCAACATAGCAAAACCTCATCTCTACCCTCTACCAAAAAGTAAAAATAAAAATAGCTGGGTATGGTGGCGTGCACCTGTAGTCCCAGCTACTTGAGATGCTGAGGTGGAAAGATCACCTGGGCCCAGGAGGTTGAGGCTGCTGTGAGCTGTGACTGTCATGATCATGTCACTGCACTCTAGCCTGGGTGACAGAATGAGACCCTGACTCAAAAAAAAAGAGTAAAAATTTTAATTATGCATCTTATTTTAAAATTTCAGTTCCTTTTTTCACATTTTTATTTTTAATTTAATTTTTAAAATTTATAATTGACATAATAATTTTGCATATTTATGGGGAACAAATATTTCAATGCACGTTTACACAGTGTAATGATCAAATTGGGGTGATTGCCATATTTATCATTTTAAACCTTTATTATTTCTGTGTGGTGACAACATTAAAAATCTCTTCTGGCTGGGCTCAGTGGCTCAGCCTGTAATCCCAGTACTTTGGGAGGCCGAGGCGAGTGGATTGCCTGAGCCAGCGGGTTCGAGACCCACCTGGGCAACTTGGCGAGAACAGTAAATAAAAAAAATTAGCCGGGTGTTAGCATGTGCCTGTAGTTCTGGCTACTTGGAAGGCTGAGGTGGAAGGATTGCCAGAGCCCAGCAGGACGGTGCCACTGCACTCCAGTCTGGGCAACAGAGTGAGACTCCAACTCAAAAAAAAAAAAAAAAAATCTTCTCTTCTAGCTGTCTTGAAATATACACTGCATTGTCATTTACTGTAGTCACCTCACTGGTAATAGAACTTCAAAGCTTACTCTTCCTAACTGTAACTTTGTATCCATCGAACCAACCAGTCCCGTTTGCCCTTGTATGTCCTCTTCTCAGCCTCTGGTAACCACTATTCTACTCTCTACTTCTATGAAGTTAACTTTTTTATATTCGACAAATGAATGAGATAATGCAGTGTTTGTCTTTTTGTGCCTCATTTCACTTAATGTAAGGTTTTCCAGATTCATCCACGTTGCTGCAAATGACAGGATTTTATTCTGTTTTATGACTGAATAGTATTCCGTTGTGTTTCTCTCTCTCTTTATATATGTATGCCTCACTTTTTAAAATCTACACATCTGTAGGTGACATTTAGATTGATTCCATATCTTGGTTGTTGTGAATAGTGTTGCAGTAAACATGGGTGTGCAGATGTCTCTTCTACTTACGGATCTAATTTTCTTTGGATAAATACCCAGTAATGGGATTGCTAGCTGATAGCATAGTTCTATTTTTAAATTGTCGAGAAAACTCTACACTATTTTTTTCATAATAGTTGAACTAAATGACATTCCTAACAACAATACTATATTAAGAGTTTTTCTTCCTCTACATTCTTACCTGTATTTGTTATTTTTTGTCTCCTAACTGGGGTGATGTGATTTGGATTTTCATTTCTGTGATGATTAGTGGTGTTGAGTGTTTTTTTCATGTGTCTTGGAATTGACCATTCTACATCTTTTTTTGAGATATGTCTGTTTAGGTCATTTGCCCTTTTAAAATAAGATTATTTGCTTTTTTTTTTTTTGGAGTTGAGTTCCTTATATATTCTGGATATCAAATCCTTGTCAGATACATAGTTTGCAAACACTTTCTCTCAATCTGTAGGTTATCCCTTCACTTTATTGTTTCCTTTACTGTGCAGAAGCTTTTTTAGTTTGATATAATCTCATGTCTGTTTTTGGTTTTGTTGTCTGTGCTTTTGGGATCTTATTAAAAACATCCTTGTCCAGTCCAATTTCATAAAGCATTTCCCTATGTTTTATATAGATAGTTTCATAGTTTTGGGTCTTAAATTTAAGTTTTTATTTCATTTAGAGTTGATTTTTGTATATGGTGAGAGTTAGGGGTCTAATTTCATTCTTCTGCATATAGATATCCAACTATTACTAATTACTCCTTAAAAACACACCAGCTTTGCCATCTGCACAGCATGAAGCAAAGATTTGATAAATAGTCTGTTGAAATGTTGAAAATGTCACTGTATTTGTATTTTTCTTAAGCTGACAACATATGACATATTTCTAATTTTTCCACCAGGATTTCTTTTTTAATGACTGATATCTACTTGATTTGTTAAAAAAATTACAAAATTATTCAAGTAGACATGGTAAAAAATTATTTTTATGTCTATTTCTGAATTAAAATATTAATTTTAGTGGTTTATTAAGTAAGTTCACTGATTTGCTCCTGTATTTTGAATACCTCACTGTATTAGCCATTTGCTTATTTCTTAAAAATTATAGTTATGACCATAATTTGCTAGGCTGTACTCTATGATCTGGGCATGTGGCACTGTACACATCAAAGTTTCTTTTTCTCAAAGGGTTTATATTTGAGATGTCCTGATTTAATTTAGTTGATCTGTTCATGCTTTTCTAAATATACACTAGGAGCAGTTAATTAGGTGTCTAAACATTAAAGACAGAGATACATGACCCTTGAAAATCTTCTTTTAGCTTAGATGTCCTTTTGCAGATTTAAACTTTCCATTTTTTGTTTATAATATCAAGCCATAGATTGCCTTGACCACTATATTTGTTTACTAGAGTTTTGGTAACAAAGCATCACAAATTGGGTGGCATAGATAACAGAAGCACAGTTCTGGAGGTGAGAAGTCCAAGATAATGGTGTCCTTGTGAGGGAGAGTCTGTTCAAGGTTTCTGGAAGTTCCCTAGCAGTCTTTGGCATTTCTTGGCTTCTGCTGCATCACCCCGAACTCTTCCTTTATCTTAACATGCTTTCCTTTTCATAAAGACATTAATCATATTGGATGAGAGGCCCACCCCAGTGTGACCTCATCTTAATTAATAATATCTACGGTAACACTGTTTCCAAATAAAAACCACTTTCTAAGGTACTAGGGGTTAGGACATCAACATAAGAATTTTGTGGGGACATAATACCATTTGTAACAGGTGCCATGGAATGGAAGAGATTAATTTTTTAATTTAAAAATATTTATTACTTACTAAGTACTGTGCTAGGGATGAATAATATAGCAGTTATCTTTAAAAAGGCACGTTTAGCTCCTGATTTTATGAGGTTGACTGGAGGACCATTCACATTCAAGATGATGGTGAGACAAGCATTAACGTCCTGGCTATTCCATATCCTAAAAGTTGATGGGAGAAAGCTGCTTTGAAGCCGCTGTCCTAACATAGCTGTGGCTTCTTTAACAGTTCTCAGTTGTAGAGCCAGTGGAGAGTCAGATCACTTGCCATGTTACATTAGGTGACCCCAGTGATAGGCACACACTAGCTCCTGTTTATGAAAACCATGACTCCCAGACCCTGCTCCCCACCAGATCAGTGACAGGGTAACTTCCTGCCTTTACTTATAGCCACCCTCAGGAAATGCCTAACTTTGAGGCGTATTTTTTACTTATTTATATTTTTCTAAATGTAGTATTATTATCATCATCATAACATTATTTAGTTTGGGTTGTACATATTTATGAATATTGATTCATACTGCTAGTTTTCACCAAAATAGCTACAAATGAGACTTTATTCCATGATTCAGCATGTCTATTCTGGTGATTTCAGAGATCTAAGGGGAAAAACTCAACTCAGAACCTTTCTGTGAAGTTTGATTCAAGATACTAACGTGCTTACCATATATGAAGTTTACTAGTAAAAAAAGTAGCTTCCCAGGCAAATATGATTTTTTTTAAAAGAACTGTTTATTGATAATTTTTAAAACCATCAATTTATCAAAAGCTGGCAATAGAATATACATCACATCTCTAAAAGAGTTCACATTAAAGTAAACAACAGGTGTTTCCAGATCCATTAGTTCTACAATTGAAAGCAAAGTGATATGCAAGTTCTGGGCTATGCTACTTTAGGCTATAACAGATTTTCTGATTTGTAAAATCAGTGAAATGATTATAACTGGAGGTTGCTTTCATTTTAATAGGGATTTGCAAATGTAAATTCTAATTTGTCTTCAGGAGTTGTATTTTTAGACTTCAAGGTCTGGCAAAGAATGTGTGTGTGTGTGTGTGTGTGTGTGTGTGTGTGTGTGTGTGTGTGTGTGTGTGTTTGCTTGTTTGTATCCGTCCCTTACTTAAGGATATTCATAATGCATTCAAGATAGATGGCTTTATAAATGTGAAAACGTCTTCAGGGAGCTGTTACATAGCCTTCTTAGAAATATGTATTAAATTTTTTCTGTAAAGATGTCTATTCTTAAATATCACCTAGGTTTGACTTGGATAGTTATGGGCTTTATTTGGCTAAATAGGAAGCCATTTTCCTCTTCTAGTTACATACAAATGTGGGGTATGGGAAGTTAAAGCAGTAGGAATCATAGTACAACAAACAATGCCCTCACTATAAAGGATGAGCAAATGAAAATCTCAAAAACTGACTGAGCTTGATGAGAACTGAGATGCAAACTGAATACCACTGAATCTAAATTTTTATCATAAAGACTGCAGCAAACCACGTTGGACTACTGATATCTCATAATTTGAAGGTAGATCAAACTAAGGTTAAGATTTTCTGTGTCAGAGTAAATAATCTTTTATCTTCTGTGATTCTGTAAAAGAAAATTAAACAAACAACTCCTGAAAAAAATGAACTTTTTTCAGATTTTATTGATCTATATAGGGTCAAATAGTCAATCTCTTAGGGCCATAGATGATCATTTTAATGTACATCTAGAAGGTAAATGATGTAGATTGAGTGAAATATGAGCAAAAGTATATTAGCTTTAACTTCTAGTAAAGATTAGAGAGTTATTTTCTTGGGTATTATTTTTGATCTCGTAATGACGAGGTAGATATTTTATGCTAAACCCTGTTTTCTTGATGATATGTCTTGTTGTGATGAAGTTTGTGGACACAGGGAGGTTTTATATATTTATTTTTCCCTCCTGTGATACTGAAGCAGACTTTCTGGGAAACTCGATGGCCTCAACACAGCAAATACTTTTTCTAACAGAGGATCTGAAGTTTAACAAGAGTAGGTGGCATCTTCAGAAAAATGTTCATTGGTAAGCTTGAATGTCAGTTCCTTTGAAGATGCTATTGCCTGTCTGGACGTCCACCCATCATTCTCTAAACAAACAAAAAAACAAATAAAATGAGTTGTAATTCTTCTCTGGAGGAAAAAAGAGGGCTCATTGGGAATTGTTCATGAAACATAGCTTTTTGATAGGTAGTTAGGTTTTCTTGTTTTATTTTCATTGCCATATTTTCTTTTTTCTTTGTAAGACAAAAAGTGAAAGCTTTTCATGAGTCTCTCATTTAATGATGGATACATGAGAGTGATTCCATTCCCTACTGGCATTGTTGGGAGAAAAATATTTGTTACTTGCCTTTTCTCATAAAACAATATTTAGGCATGGTTCTAATCCTTGTTTCTGAACTGAGCAAGTTAATACTGCTTCCAAACAACAGTGCTTCACATGTTTAAAAAGAACTATCACACCTTTTCCTGGTTGTCTCGAAAACAGTACTCTCTAGTAGAAATAAAATGTGTGCCACATAGGCAAGTTAAAATTTTCTAGTAGGCATATTAAACAATGCAAATAGAAGCAGGATAAATTAATTTTAATACTATATTTGAGTTAAACTAACACATCCAATATAGTATTTCAACATATTCAATATAAAATAAATACTTTACAATTTTTCATGAAATCTTGGCATTCTGGAGTGTATTTTATGCTTACAGCACATCTTAATTCAAATTGCTTCTTTTTAAGAGCTAAATAGCCACATGTGGCTAGTGGCGGCCTTACCGAATAGCACATTCTAAAGCAAACATCCCCAGCCTTTGAATAATCTTGATCGTTTTAGAGGGTTGAGTTTGTCCCTGCCCTGCTCTGACTTACCTGAGTCTCACTAATGTACACTGCTTCTGCATTGCAGGTGTGGCCTCTCTAGGCTAGGCTAGAGCTTTACCTTTTCTGATGTGGGTGAACAGCCTGGGCTTTCCCAGACTTGGATGTGCAAAGTAAATCATCTAGGAATCTTTTTAACATGCAGACTCTGATTATGCGGGTCTGGAGTGGACCCCAAGATTCTGCATTTCTGACAAACTCCCAGGTGACACTGAAATAGCTTGTCCAGGGACCACACTTTAGATAGCAAGAGCCTAGGGTAACTGTTTTGGGTAACCTCTCATTATTGGATATTCCAACTTATACTTATTGCTTATACGTATCACCTAAGCAGATTCTCTTCGTTTATGTTGCTACCAACCCTTGGCTGTCCATGCTGTTTCGTAACTTAGTTTTCTCAATACTACTGTAGAATTTTGCATTTGTTAATAGTACATCTGACCAGATTCAGCCCATCAAACTGGGCTTGAGAGGTCACTGAATTTTTGTTCTTAATTTTATATATTTAGAATCACCTTTTCCCATTAAGTTGTCCCTGTATCCTGATACTATTTACTCAATATTATCCTTCATGTTGGAAAAAAAAAGTAGTCTGGGAACTCTGCATTGAAGTTGATTTACTGGTATTTTTCAGGTTGTGAGCATGTGGGCAGTAAATAATTCACTAAATTACATCTCTCTCCCTAACTGGTCAGCAAGATCATCCAATGGGGAATCCTGACAAATTTCTTGTTGATGACTCAGAAATACTGTGTCTCTCGAATTGCAATATTTACTAGAAAGCCTTATTACATTAGAAAGAGGAGAGCCGACCTTCACCTCTAGAGGGGAAAGATAATATTCATAAGGGAATGCAATTGATTGATGCCGTTGGTTCCATTGGAATCGGAGTGATTACTAGATGAGCTATTAGAGCAGACTTCATAGGAAGGCTTTCCTGTGAATGAAAGGTCTCAGGGTCATAAGACTTCAGGGCTTTAAGGTCCATTAAATGCCATTCTAGTCATAACCTTCATTTTGCAGATCAGGAAACTTGGACGTACAGAGGTTATGCAGTTTGTCTAGACAAGCTGTCATGTCACCTCTGCTAAAGTGTCACCACCCCACAGAGCCTGCTCTATGCATCCCCTGGCTTACTTCATTTTTTTCTTGCCATTAGCCGTTAGTATGGTGTATCTCTACTTTGTTATTTGTGTTCTCTTGCTTCTAGAATGTAAGCTTCATAATTTCTTTCATTTTAACGGGTTTGATCCTAGTGCCCAACACAGAGTATGTGTGGTCAGAAAGTATTTTTATTGACTTAACTTATGCTTAAGTGCAGTGATCCATATTCTAAATTTAGATAATTCTTTAAGTGTAATGACTTACGGGGATGGGGTTCAGAGACAAGATGGCTCATTAGTTTGTTTTTGTTTTTGTTTTAGTCTGGTATTAATTAACTGCGATATTTAGATGTCTTATAAGGTTGATGGTAATAATGGCATGAGAAAAAAGATGTCTCTAAAATGGAATAGCAAGAAATGAGAGGCTGAAGATTGCATGTCAGAAGGTTGTTTGGTTTTTCATTAATTTTTTTTTGTGAAGAATTGAAATAATTCCTTCAGCATCTGTAGGAAATCGGTGACTTATGCAGTGGATATTTCAGATCTAAAGTATAGAGGATGTCATTGACTTTACAGGTTTCTCACCTTCTCACCAGAAGGTGAGAATTCAATGAAATAATATATTTCTGGCATTCAGCACGGTGTTTATTGAAATAAAGTTTGTTATAGTAGTATAATTAACATGAAAATATTTTAAGTTAGATATTGTGTGCTATCAATTTCTCTGTTACACAGAGAAATATTTTTAAAGTTTTTCAGTGGGCTGCCTGATATGTACATTAAAAAGTGGAGTCTCTGAATTACTTGAAACTATAGATAGATACACAGACAAACAGATTTTTTTGGTTTTTCTTGTTTAAAGTTGAATACATTATTTACCAGCATAATTTCCCATTTAACCTATAGTTTCTCCTTGTGCCTACATCTTATTGAAACTAAGCCTCACAATACTAATTCTGGGAACTTTTTACTTTGAACAGCATGTATTCCTACACATGCATACTTGTAATTCTTAAATAGCATGAAGTGATACAGAATTATTTTGATGGGTCCAGTATGCAGTATTCAGAACCAAATGTGCAAGTTTTTCAAGCTGAATCAAAAATCACAAGAATGGACATATTCCATTTAATGTTTATTTCTTTGAAAAATGAAAAAACGTAGAGCACATTTATTATCTTGATTATTCAGATCACTAGGTACCACATCTCTCTGGATGTATTTCATAGATCATGAATTTTGAAGAACACAAATCCTTTCATCATGTATTTTAAAAATGATGTTCAACCCATGATAGCAAACAATTCATATTTCATAAAGAAACTTTATGTTATTTTAAGCAACATTTTTTGAGAGATTTTATGTTGATCCTATTGGTGTTTAGGAAAGATATGTATCATATATTTGTGGTGTTTTCTTTCTTTTTTTGTTGTTTAGAGTTCTGTTTGCCTCAGAAGGGTAGTTAGGTAGTTATGTTTTTTTCCCTAATAGTTGAAAATATTTCAATAATTCTTATAACACTTCGAAGGATGAAAAAATTAGATTTTGTGGTGATTAACTTTCACGTATGTAAAATGGAAGATGGATTTATCATTCAGAGAATGATGACTAACACTTAACATGCCTCTTTGTAGTGATTTTAAGGCACATTCATACATTTACTTATCTTTCTCTTGAACATAGTCTGACTTTGGGGACTCAATTATAGCAAATATGGTGTGGCAGACTTGTGCCTATGTAGGCTAGGTCACAAAGAACTACACAATTTCTACAGGTTCTCTCTCTCTCTCTCTCTCTTTCTCTCTCTCTCTCTCTCTCCCTCCTTCTCTCTTTTCCCTTTTCCTTCTCTTTCTGGAGACACCTTTGGAGCTAAGAGTCTGTATGGAAGAAGAATGACTACCCTGAAGCCACCCTTTTGGAGAGACCTCATTAACATGCCACATGGAAATTGAGAGAAACACCCAAGGAGTTGGAATGTTTCAGCCCCCAGCTTTTTATGTCTTCCCATCCAGGCCTCAAACATACAGGTTATCGCTAGTCCCAGCCATTCACGATCTGGCTACAACCACATGCAAGTCCCCCAGTGAACTCCACTTAGCTGACCTCAGGTACCCCCTGGAGCCATGACATACAGCAATTAAAAATAGTCATTGTTTTATGGCACTAAGTATGGGGTAGTTTGTAATACAGAAATAGTCAACTCTGGAGCAATCTGTCTTTTGAAGGGTTCGTCTCATGATGAGCCTGAGTTTGGTGACCTACAAGTAAAGAAACAATTCTGAACTGGGATGGGGTCCAGGCGCCACCCTTGAATGACGTGTATCAGACCAGATTGGCTATTAGAAGGAATAAGCTTCAGGTCCCTAGGGGATTAGATACTAGCTTACCGTGATACCAATTCCCCTTTTAAGCTTTCATATGCAAGTATCCTAGACTGAATTAAATCACTTATTTGATATTACATCATTCTACCACCTTATTTCCATACTATTAGTTGAATTGTTTGGTTACTGCTTCTCTTTTATCTTTGAGTTACAGTAGAATTTTCTTATCGATGTCTTTGCTATTGTATTTCATCACATCTGAGAAAATTTGTAAGAAGCACCCTTATGTTAGGTAATAATGTGAAAAAAAGATGCTGATAAATAATTATAAGATGTCATAGATAGGCCACTCTTGCCTCCGAGTGTCGGTCCCCTTTCCAAGCCGTGAAAGGTGAATAATAAACTTTACTTCTTTCTACTTTAATTAAAAAAAAAGATGTCATATATTTTAAAAACTGATCCAATATCAAAGACTGGTACCTGTCTGTGGCCTGTTAGGAAGTGGGCTGCCCAGCAGGAGGTGAGCAGTGGATGAGCCAGTGAGGCTTCATCTGCATTGACAGCCACTCCCCAGTGCTCGCATTACTGCCTAAGCTCCACTTTCTGTCAGATCAGCAGTGGCATTGGAATTTCATAGAAATGTGAACCCTATTGTGAACTGTGCATGCAAGGGATGTAGGTTTCATGCTTCCTTGAGAATCTAATGTTTGATGGTCTGAGGTGGAGCTGAGGCGGTGATGCTAGCACTGGGGAGCAGCTGCAAATACAAATTAGCATCAGCAGTGAGGTGTGACTGCACAGAGACCATCATAAAGCAATGACTTGCAGACTCATATCAAAACCCTATCAGTAAGTGGCAAGCGAGTTGATGTTCTCCAGTTGTACAGCTGTCTCTGGTGGCAGGCTTTAAGTCAGGATCTGGCACTTATTTTAGTCCACGCTGACCTGCCCATTATTTATTTACCACTTCCATCCATACCTCTTTTTTAAAATGGTGAGATATATAGTTACTTCATTATGCATTACAATGTAATAATAGAAATAAAGTACATAATAAATGTTATGTTCTTGAATTGTTCCCAAACCATCGCCATTCCAGTTCCCCAATCTATGGAAAAATTGTCCTCCACAAAACTAGTCCCTGACCCCCCTGCCTTACAGGGAGAGGGAAACATGACATATTGTGACTCTTTTGAGATGTTGGGAAGGGCAAGTTCTCCAAGAAGGGAACATTAGGATATAAAGGAGAGATATTTCAGAGAATGTTTGCTGTTTCTAGAACAGAAGCTGTGTATAACATTGATTGGCTTGGCACAGCACGAGACTATAGTCAAGGAAACCAATTATATAGCCTGGTGATACTCCATGCTGAAGGTAATGAGAGCTTGTTGTGGGATAGTGGCTGTTGTAATAGAAACAAGTAAAGGACCTAGGGGTATAGTAAGAGCAAAAGTATATACATTTGATTGTCTTTAGAATTGATTTCTTCTCCAAAAATGACCCCAAGTTCCAATAACCAACTACTTTGTAAATATGTACTAGTGACCAAAAATTGTGTACATTATTTTTTCACTCTCTCTAATAATTAGCTTAAGATTCTTGGAGTTATTCAATAACAACAACATCAACAACAACAGATTTAATACAGTCTTTTAGCTGGGAAAAAATAAAAACTCAAAAAACTTCACACCTCTTGTCCAGAGGATCTGATTTGTTCCCAAAGATACTTATACTGAAAAACCTTAGAAACATTTCAGATCCAGTTTCTTAAAGCCCAGCAACTAGGGCAGTGGAGTAACCATCTAGCTGTGAGTGGAGATTTTAGATTGCTACCTCCTACTATGTCTAGTTTTCCCTGCCCTTGGATCATGAAGCCTTACCAAGTCTGGTCTTCAAATATTGACTGCTGACAATAATATCCTGCTGTATGTTTACAATTTACAAAGCATTTTGACTCATATTATCACAGTTATTTTTCAGACAGTCCTTCAGTGTTGAGTAACTGCATATTCTTCCAGTTGACTTGCTGAAGCTACCCAGATACTAAAATGTAAACCGAGGGTCTGATCAGGTGTTTTGATCCAAATGCTTTATTCTTTCATTTTTCTAAATAGCTTTTTTCAAATCCTTGAAAATATAATTCTAATAAGTGTTGGAATCACAGTATTATAAATTTTCATCTGGAAGGGAACTGATAGGCATGTGTTTCCTCCTTTGTACTTCCAAGCGAGGGAAATGGACAGCCTGAGAATTGTGGTGTAACAAGCAGCAGATCCACTACTGATTCCCTGATTATTCTGTGAAACAAAAGTCTCTTCTATTCTTTATTTTTTAATTTTTTAGGAAATAAGATTTGTTGAGAAAACTCCCAGAGTGAAAGGGGACCCAAGGGGGTTGCTTTCCTCTTCCATTCTTATGTCCTGATAATTAAACGCTCTGCCACTTCCATTTTCTCCTGCTTGCCACCATTGCTGAAATGTCCCTGCTTGGAGCTGTGACCTGTCAGTGTTGGACCTCTGGTGGCAATGAATATTTTCATCCCTTGGCCTCATGTTTTCTGTTTCCCTAAAATATAGGGGCAGAAGCAGCATAAATAAATTTGTCAGCGTTCTTGTGATTTCTGTCTTACATATTTTCATTGCCAATATAACTACTCTTAGTAAAGCTAAGTGCCATGTAGCAAATAAATGTGTGGCATCAAAATAATTTGGTGGTTTTATAGCATTTTTAGGAAATCAGGGTTTTGGGGTTCTACTCAGCATGTGATAAGAGATAACTTATTTTTTCAAGTGCAGATAATATCTTTATGGGTACTTTATTTTGTTGCTTGAATTTTAAATTACATATTTGCTTAATGGCAATGTAAATTATAGTGAAATTTTTTTTGGTAATTTGATTCCCTTTAGTGGTATTACTTCATTTTTTAAAAAATGAAAGCAAAGTGAGACTTTGCAGAATCAGTCATAGTGTCATGAAATTCAGAGCCAAAATGTGACAAAAGGTTTGTGTGCTAACTTCTTCATCACTAAGCTTTCTGATTAGCTAAGTAGTAGATGTCAAAGAATAATATGTGGTTCTCCAGTTCTCAGATTTCACCAGATAATCCTATTCTCCACATTCCATAGTTGTTTTCTCTTAGAATCTAGAGAAAGCAAATCATCTTAGCACTTTCTTCTAGTTTCCAATGCTTTTCTAAGTTCTTCTCTGCAACTTATATATACAAAAGTTTTCCATTGATAAAACAGTGTGCTCTCTTTTTGACAGAGCCCAACAGAGAGCAATTATTTGTTGACTTAAAGGGTGATTATGTATTCAAACATTTGGAACCTAAATGACATCTTTCCAAATAATCCATGGGTCAAAGAGGAAAGTTCAAGGAAAGTTTTTAAAAATACGCTGAATTGAATAAAAATTAAAATACATATCAAAATTTGTGGACACAGTTAAAGAAGTGCCTGAAGGGAAATTTATATCATTAAATGCATACATTAGAAAAGAAGACAAGTTCCAAACAGTAATCTAATATCTCAGCTGAAGAATATAGAAAAAAAGGGGAAAGTGAGAAATAAAACCAAAGCAAACAGAAAGAAGGACATAATAAAGATAATAACAAAAATCATTCAACTTTAAAATGAGAGAAATATTAGAGAAAATCAATGAAACAAAGAGATGGAACTTTGGAATAATCAATAAAATTGACAGTCTTCTAACAAAACTGACAAAGAAAAAGAGAAAGGAGGCAAATTACTAAATACTGAGAACAAAACCAGGACAATCATTACATACCATACAGACATTAATATGGTAATAAGGAAATGCTCTGAAGAACTCTATGTACATATTGGACAGATTAGATGAAATGAAGCAAATCCTCAAGAAACACAAACTACCAGTACTAATCCAAGATTTAATAGATAACCTGAATATTCCTATAGTTATTAAGGAAATTGAACTCATAGTTTGGAAATTTCCAAAATAAAAGATCTCTAGGCTTAGATGATTTTACTGATGAGTTCTATAAAACATTTAAAGATGCAATAACAACAATCCTACATTATGTCTCCTTTTTGTGCAGAAAATAGAAGGGAGGGTTTACTTCCCAACTTATTTTATTAGGCCGCATTACCTTGATAAAAACTCAGACAAATAAGAAACAAAACAAAACTACAGGCCAATATTAATCATTAACATAGATGCAGAACTCTTCAAAAATGTTAAAATCAAATACAGCAGTATATAAAAAGAATATTTTTTTCATGACCTACTGGGGTTTATTCTGGGAATGCAAGGTTGGTTTGTTCTTTAAAATTTAGTAAATGTAATCTACCACATTATCTGTCTAAAGATAGATGCAGACAGAGGCACTTGAAAAATTCCAATGCTTGTTCAGGATTAAAAAATATGTATAAAATAGAGCTTCTTCAATCTGAAAAAGGAGCATGCACAAAAACCTTATAGCTATTTTACTTAACAGTGAAAGACTACATGCTTTCCCTCTAAGATTGGATAAGGGAAAGGATGCTCACTCTTCCTAATTCTGTTTAACATTGTACTAAAAGTTCTAACCAGGCAATAAAAATTAATAAAATTCAAACATATTAAAAAGGAAGAAATAAGACTATTGCAAGAGACATGATGGTCAATGTAGGAAAGCTCAAGAAATATACAAGTGAGCTTAGAAAAATCATTGGATACAAAGTCAGCACAGAAAATGTCATATTTCTGTGTGCAAACAGTGAACAAATGGAAACATAATATTTTTTAAAAACAGTACCTTTTAAAAAAGAAATAAGTATAAATCTAGCAAAACATGACTGAATTCCTATGCTGAAAGTAATAAAATGCCCATGGATGAAGCCAAAGAAATACAAAATACATAGAGACAGTCCATATTTGCAGATAAGGAGATGCAACATATTAAAGCTAATAATTGCTTCCCAAATTTATCTGTTAGTCCAATACAATTCCAATAAAATCCTAGCAGAGATTTGTTGCAGATATTGATTCTGAAATGTATATGGGAAAGCAAAATAGCTACAAAAGCTAAAACAGTCTTTTAAGGGAATATTAAAGTTGAGGAATCTTATTATCCAATTTTAAATTAACCACTGTAATCAAGACAGAGTGGTATCAGTGAAGGAGAGACAAATAGGTCAGTGGCATAGGATAGGGAATCTGGAAATAGATCCACATACATATGTCCAATTAATTTTCACACAGTTGCAAATGAATTCCATGGTAAAACAACAAATGTTGTTGGGACAAATGGTCATCACTATATAGAAAAAAAGAAAAACAATTCTCAAATCCCAGGCCTTATGCAAGTTTTACCAAAAATGAACTAAACATAAAGCATAACACAATACATTTTGTTTTAAACAAAGGGGAAAATCATCATAACCTGGGGTTAGGCAAAGTATTCTTAGATATGTCACCAAAGCAAGATCCATAAAGAAACAACTGATAAAATGGATCGGAATTAAAAAGCTTTGTTCTCTAGAAGACAGTGTGAAGAGAATGAAGACAAGTGACATAATGCGAGGGCCACATTTGCAAATAGTCTGCTCAACAAAGGGATTGCATCCACCATAAAAAGAACTGTCAAAACTCAACTGTAAGAAAACAAACAATTCAATTAAGTAATGGGTAGTAGACTTGAACAGACACTTCACCAAAGTGGATGTATGATGGGAATAAACACAGCATAAACAAGAGCATATGTTTAAAAGCATTTGACATTAAGGAAATGAACATTAAAACTATGACGAGTTACAACTCTACATCTATGAGAATGGCTAAAATAAATAATACCAATACTACCAAGTGCTGAAGAGGATGCAGAGTGACTGGAACCACATATGCTGCTGGGTGTGCGTGCAAAATGGTATGCCCACCCTGGAAAACAATTTGGCATTAAAAAAAATTAGCCAGGCGTGGTGGCTCAAAGCCTGTAATCCCAGCACTTTGGGAGGCCAAGGCGCGAGGACTGCCTGAGCTCAGGGGTTCAAGACCAGTCTGGGCAACTTGGTGAAACCTCGCCTCTACAATAAATCAAAAAATAAGCCAGACATGATAGCGTGCGCCTGTAGTTCTAGCTACCCGGAAGGCTGAGGCGGAAGGATCATCGGAGCCCAGGAGGTCAGGGCTGTGGTAGCCGTGAGCGTACCACACTGCACTCCAACCTGGGCAACGGAATGAGACTCCAACTCAAAAAAAAAACCAAACAAACATGATTACTCAATGATCTAGAAACTTCCCTCTTAGGTATAGTGTTTACCTTATAGTAGTAAAAGTTTTTGATTGCATATTAACTTGTAAATAAATCTTTATGGCAGCTCTATTCTTAATTGCCCCAAACTAGTACACTTAGTAAAACCTCATCTCAAGTGTTCTTTTCAACACTTGAAGTGTTGTACTTCAAGTGTTGAAAAGAATAAAGAAATTCTGATTTATTTGAAACAGTGGGATATTAATCAGTAATAAAAATAGAATGAACTGTTGATATACACAACCACTTGAATGAGTCTCAGAGGCATTATGCTGAATGAAAGAAGACAGTCTCAAAAGGTTACATGCTGTATGGTTTCATTTATGTGGTATTCGTGAAAGGTTAAAACTGTAAGTGAAAGAGAGATGAGGATACCACCAAGGCAGGCACAAGGGTGTTTTGGTGGTTGCTGGATATGTCCTATGCCCCGATGATGATAGTGGTGGTTTCACAGATTTGTATGTTTACTGAGTTCATAGAACAGTAAATACAAAAGATTACTTTTACTGTATACTAATTTGAAAACTAATATTTTTAAAAATATGAAACCCAGAAGTAAGGGAGAGGATGGAATTGTGGGGACAGATACATAAAAACTTATTCTTCACTGATTTCCTTTTTTTTTTTTTTTGAATTGAAGTCTCACTCTGTTGCCTAGGCTGGAGTGCAGTGGCATGCTCACGGCCACTGCAGCCTCGACCTGCTGGGCTCAGGCGATCCTTCCGCCTCAGCCTTCTGAGTAGCTGGAACTACAGGTGTGTGCCACCACACCCAGCTAATTTTTTTTTATTTATTGT
>CAUYQG010192343.1:0-17689 GCA_963574415.1 Tarsius wallacei
GAGTGATGTTATTTTAAGTTTATGTAATTGTAAAACAATTAAGAGCACCTAGAAACTGGTTTGGGAAATAGTAATCGAGCATAAGAAATTAAAAGACAATTTGTGGTCATTCTTCCTCATGTTCTTCCTTATGTTTGAAAATACATCTGCTTGAGGGTGGGGGGGTGTCCTGTGTGTACCTGGACCTGTTCATGTGAAAGGCACATGCTACCTTTTGTGTCCTGTGATGATGACTTTGCAGAATTTGGGGATAAAAGCCCTTGGTTAACTCTCAATAAATGGCTTCTGCTCAACCTTGAAAAGGAGTCCACTCCCTTTCTTTCTCCCCTCCAGTCACTGACTCTGTCTCACCTCCAGGAATCTCTGGTCCCTGCTGGAGCAGGACTCCCACACTTTCTTAAGAGTGAGTTGTTGAAAATAACCTGGCTTACTCAGTTTTTCTCTCTCTTCTCTCACTGTTTGCACGAACCTGCTCCCCTTCCACTTTCTGCCATGAGAGGAAGCAGCATGAAGCTCTCACCAGAAGTCAAGCAGATGCCAGTTACATACTTTGTACTTTCCAGCTGTCGAACTGTGAGCTAAATAAACCTTTTTCTTTTGTAAATTGACCAGTTTCAGATACTATCATAGCAACACAAGAAGGACTAAGACAGTGAGTTTTACTCTAATTTGTCCAGCTTGATTTTCCAGCTCTTCTGGGCCTCTCAAGGCACCAGGAATCAGTTCCACCTACTGTGTCCTTCTGTCCAAACTTTCACTGGTTAGGGAGCACCTTGAAGTTCAAAAGTCATTGGTATTTACTGTGCCCTGAGCGGGCCTGGACCTAGAAATGTCTATGATAGGAATGTGGTTGTCCTAATGACTGAAACTTTTTTGAGGAAATTCTAACTTTTCACTTGATTTTTTTATTGTTAAAAAAGTAATTGGTGCTGGGAAAACTGGTTGACCGCATGTAGAAGAATGAAACAGGATCCCTACCTATCGCCACATACAAAAATCAACTCTAAAGGATCAAAGACCTAAATGTAAAGCCTCAAGCTGTAAGAATCTTAGAAGAAAATGCAGAAGATACTCTTATGCACATTGGAGTAGGCAACCAATTCTTGATCATAACCCCAAAGTGTATGTCATAAAAAATAAGACAGACAAATGGGACCTCATCAGACTGAAAAGTTTTGCACAGCAAAAGATACCATCAAGAGAGCAGGGAGACAAACTGCAGAATGGGAAAAAATATTTTCTAACTGTATATCTGCCAAAGGCCTAACATCCAGAAATTAGAAGGAACTCAAATGAACCAAAAGGAAAAAAAACAAACAACCTTATTAAAAAATGGGCAGAGGACATTAATAGACACTTCTCAAAAGAAGACATACAAGCAGCCAACACATACGTGAAAAAATGCTCAGCCTCACTAATTATCAGAGAAATGCACATCTAAACCACACTGAGATACCACCTCACCCCAGTAAGGATGGCCATCGTTAATAAATCAAAAAACAATAGATGCTGGCACAGGTGCAGAGAAAGTGGTCACTTCTACACTGTTAGTAGGAGTGCAAAGTAGTCCAAACTCTATGGAAAATAATGTGGCAATACCTAAGAAATACCTAGAAATTGACTTTTCATATGATTCAGCAACCCCTCTCCTGGGAATATACCCAGAGGAGCACAAATAATTCTACAAAAAAGATACCTGCACACGCATGGTTATTGTCATACTATTCACAAAACAAACATGGAACCAAACCTACTGCCCATTGAAAGTGGATTGGATAAGGAAAAGGTGGTACATATACATGATGGAATACTATGCAGTCATAAAAGGGACAAAATCATGGACTTCTCAGCAAATTGTATGGAATTAGAGGAATCATTAGTGATCTATCACAGAAACAAAGAACCAAATACCACATGTTCTCACTCATAAGTGGGACCCGAACATTGCTTACAATGGCGCAAGGAAGGGATCAGCAGTCATGGGGCACTGCCTGGGTTTTTGTGTGGACATATGTTTCTGTTGAGTATATATACACAGGAGGGGTATTGCTGGACCATTTGGTGTCTCTATATTAACATCTGGAGGAGCTGCCAAAATGTTTTCCAAAATGGCTGCATCATTTCACCATCCCTACAGCATTGGATGAGTGTTCTGATTCTTTCACATCCTCACTCCCCTTATCTGTGATAACTCATTATAGTTTTATTTTGTATTTTCCTTATGAATAAAGATGTTGAACATCTTTTCATGTGCTCATTGACCACTTATATAATTTATCCTTATATTCTGAGATGCTATATCCACTAATAATTGAAATGTTCTCTGATAGAATATTTTTAATAAATTAATTTGCTTATAAAAAGTTTACAAAAGTATAAAATTATTTACTCAGTGAACGTAGTTGTTTCATTTAATTTCCAATGTCTTAGATAATATTACTTAATTCTCTTGGTGTATCCTCTGTTTCTCAGATAAATCATTTACAGTCTTTTTATATACTTATGCACTAATTTTATATTTAAAACCATTACTTATTTTGGCCTAGTTTTAAAGTTTTGGTATAAAGTATGTAGTAGCCACACAAAAGCTTTTCATGGCTTTTATTTTTGTCTAATTAATGTAATAGAGTTGAAAGAATAGTTTGTAAACTTTAAAAATATGCATAAAGTCACTTAAAACAATGAGAAGTTTTTGAGTTTCCAATTATTCTTACTTTATTTTTGGTAGCCCATATTTTCCAGAGATAATTAGTTCATTTCAGTTTACTAATTTATTAATATGAGGTTTCTTTATGTTAGTCTGTAGGTGTTTAAAAACTTTATCAACTTTAAAAAATTTTATCAACATTTTAAATGGTATTTTTCCTTAATCTTTAAACATGTATTTCTACATTTTTCTTACAATTGCACTAGCTCTGTATAGTTTATCATTAATTTAATTTATTTGTATTATATTCTAGGTACTAATTGTCCTAAATTACATTACCTTCATTATACTTTGTTACATGTTACTTCCATTGAGGCTGGGACTCTATTTATAAATTTCAGAGATAACATCTAGCACACATATTGTGAGGATCTTCTATTTCATAAATTATAACTGCAACTATCTTATTTTAACAAAATACTCTTGAATCAAATACAGTGCTACAGTGCACAACTTTGATGTGAAGAATTTCCATTGCCTTTAAGTCTAAAAATAACTATTTTTAGAAATACTGCCCAGGTTTAATTTTTAGTATTTTAAAATTTCTTTATATATTATTTCAAAAATAATATTACCTAATATGAGCAAAGCCACACTCCTTCATTAAAATATTTTATACACATAAAAAATTTTTGGAAATAAAATTATTTCAGTTCACTCATATATGCTGAAAAAATGTGATATGAAGCCCAGGTTCCACTTTTGCCCATTAGATCAAGCTTGTTCATTATATTGATGAAATTTTGTGAATTATTAATAAATTTTATCTGCATTATCTATAGGTTATCACAAATGGTCAGTTAAGAGTTTTCACTATGGTTAAATAGTTGCTTATTTTATTTTTATAATTTTGTCAAAGATTTTATCTTAAATATCTCAAATCATCAGTTATCCCTAACTAAAGTATGAAACCATGACTTTCATGCCCAGATGCCTCTTCCTCAGTTTCTCCATGGACAGTGAACAGTAACACCGTAGATTCATTTCCCAAAGTTGAGAATATGGGGCCCACTGTACCTCTTTCTTCAGAACAGGGTTATTGAGTTTATTGCTTAATACAGAATATTCAAAGGATTTCTAAAACAAGTTGACTTCCTTCATGATTCTCATGTTTTTATGCTGTGAATTAAATTCTAGTTAAAACCTCTAAATATGATTCTTGTGCCCACTTTGCCTCCCCAGGTCATTCTGTGCATTTTTATCTAAAATTTATTTTAAAATATGCTACTCTCTTCCCACAAAAAAACTATTTCAAATGATTGTTTTTTAGTATTGAAGGTAAAATGGCAAAACCCAGTCTTTGCTATCCTGCACAGTCTGATACATTATTTTCCCCGAATCTCCATCTGTGGCCATCTGCTGTGTAGTTACTGCTTTTCCTTCTCACTTTTTTGATAGGTCAACACTCAGTCTTTTACATTCCATTACATTCTTCTTATACATCTATACTCAGTTAATTTGAGGACAGTTTTGACTAATTGGTTTTAAGCTTGTTTTCTATTTTCTTCAAATTATTAGGGGCCTATTTTAAAAAGAATGCCTAGCCTCTAAATGTCTTCATTAAAATGTATAATAAAATGGAAGTTATGAAAGCATTTTCAAAACATTTGTTCTGTACTTGTCATTTTTGCCACACAATAAAACCTATAAGGGCAGAGACTTGGTCTGTGATCCACATACTCTGTTATGTGATTGCTCACAGTGGTAGTTAAACCTCTACAAAAGAAGAATAAATGAATAGTGTAAAATAGTGTAAAATTAATGACAACTCATATAATTTTTAGAGCTATATAACCATTTTAGAAAACTATGTATTTCTTCCATAAAAGGCAGTGTTGAGACTGGACGTCCTGGAGTCATGACTTATGAGGATTAAGGGGCTGACTGTAGGAAAACAAACGATAATCAGAACAGAGGTGTTCACCAGCCACCAACTGGGATTGGGAAAAAGAGTAAAAAATAATAAAAAGATAGAGGAGAGAGTGTAAAATAATACAAAAGTGCTCAGCAGGACAAGGATGCTTGTGGTGACTCTGGACTCAAGGGAGGATCTCCGGGAGAGGTTGGTCCTATGAATGTGTTGAACCTGCTGCTTGTGCCCATGCAGGATGAAAACCGGGAACTACTGGCTCAGGTCATGAATCCCAAACACTCAACATCATAAGATAATGACAATGTCACACGTAGTAATCCTGTAATTTACCACAGGACAGTATCTATCCCAAGTCCTTTATTTTTGTGATATTTCTGCCATTCCACTTGTCAGACATGTGCATAATAAAAATGGTGCTAATCATCATACTCAGAAACCAACACAGGATTTTGCAGGGCTTAATGCATTGGGGAACTTGTAGTTTCAATTCTGTCCACTTGGAGTTCATGGGGCTGATAGTGATGGCCTGGGAGATACTCAGGAGGCAGGTAGTACCAATGCACACACCCCTGCCCAATAGAAAACAATATCACTGAGGAAATGCTTCAACCCCAAAGCAGCCATTGTCTATGGGACTCCTTTAGAAAGAATGACCAAGGAATTGGCTATAGTCTGGCTCAGAGTTGAGAACCAGTGCCCAGTCCTGTGCCACTGTCACTGCCCCAGCGCCAGGTCCTGGGGTCTGCACTGCTGGGGCATGGCGGGGTCTGGGGAGCAGGGTGTAGGTGGTGGCTGCAGTTGAGTCACGGGTCAGGCTGGCAGGGCTTTCTAGAACAGCATCCATACCCCTGACGAGCCCCTGCACAGCGCAAGGAGGGGCTGTAGAAGGTGTTTTTGGCACTGCCAGATGGGAGCAGGATGTGGGCTTGCTTTTCCATCAAAACTTACAAAGTGAAAGATTGCCAAAACAGAAACTCGTTGCAAAGACTTGGCCATTAAAAAATTTATAACTGGCTCTACTACCTACAAGTAAATGGGATATTTTTCTCAGGGAGTCATTAAAATAATTTCAGTGTTTTTCTTCTGATATTGGTACTGATATGGTCAGACACAAGCAACCAGATGAGAGGGATCCTGAGGCTGGGTACAATGTCTCACACCTGTAATCCCAGCACTTTGGGAAGCTGAGGTGGGATTGCTTGAGGCCAGGAGTTTGAGACCAGCCTGGGCAACATAGCAAGACCCCCATCTCTGCAAAAAAAACTTTAAAATTAGCCAGGCATGGAGTCATGGCTTGTGTCCCAGCTACTCAGGAGACTGAAGCAAGAGGATTGCTTGAACTAAGAGGTTGAAGCTGTAGTGAGCCAAGATCGTGCCACTGCACTCTAACCTGGGGTCAGTGTGAGACCCTGTCTTAAAACAAAAAAATAAATAATGAAACAAAACAGAAAACACAGAAATGAACCCATGCACATATGCCCAATTCAGTTTTGACAAAAGTTAAAAAATAAGTGAAGTTGAAGGACAGCTTTTTCAACAAATGGTACTAGAGAAAAGAAACATCCATAGGCTAAAACATCTCAACCAAAACCTGACACACTAATTAACTTGAAGTGGATCACAAACTTCAATATAAGACCTAACACTATAAACATTTTGGGAAGAAAAAATTCCTGGGAGAAAATCCTTGGGATCTAGGACTTGACAAAGACTTCTTTGTTCTTATTTATATATACCTTTTCATGAGTTTTTATTTTCCACACACAGCCTTTTACCACAGATTCAGTGCCCTACCTGGACCACAGCTGTGTGGTTTTTGCAGGGAGAGGGAGAATATGGACCCACTCACCTCGTGTTTCCTGCCCTCTGCTGTGAGGTGACCCTGTCAGAGTTGACTGTTTCAGAGTCTGGTGAAACAACTCTTCTGGGTTTTGCTCCTGGCTCCTACTCTCTTTGGATAGGTCACACATGAGGTTTGTCTGATGGAGCCCAGAGCCCAAGGTCTTGTTGCATTCTGGGTGTGTTCCCTTAAAATACCAGGAGTCTGGCTTATGTCAGTGTTTCTCCAAGATCTCATCATTCTTCCAACCAGTAAAATGTATTCTGAGCCACAGCATCAATATGTCTACATTTATTTATTTAAAAATTGTAGGCATGTACTGTGATTCTATAATGTATGTGTATATATACATATATAGGACAAAGCTCATATATAATATGTGTTATTTATCATATATGTAAAAATACATTTAAAAATTAGATGAAAAAATTAGATGAAAAATAAACAGCATTATTGTATATTCTGCATACAGTGTACTGTCCCCTTCCCTCCTGCTGGTGAGCTCCCCACCAGGGCTTCACTACTAATGAACCTTCCTGCCTGTCAGGGGAAGGTATCGGGGCATGGGGGGCAGTGAGTAGCAGCTCCAGGAGCTGGGTTTTGTATACTTTTGCTCCCATTACTCAACATCTGTGATGACAATCTTGAATTAGAGGTGGATTCAGGATTCAGAGAAAGGTTCACTTTTCATGATAGAGTTTCTCCTAGAAAGAGATATGGACACACCATAAAGTTGTGTATAAAGCTAATAAAGTCAAACTTCCTTTCTTTTTCTTTATTTACCTTTTAAATAATACCATATTAAAAATAACAACTTTCAAGAAGAGTTCCCCAAATCTGAAATATGTTACCTAAATGGCAAAATGACTTTTTCCTGGCTGAAATACCAATATGTGTCATAACCTGGTGGTGGCGAAAATAATCTCTAGGGAGATCCCCAGGTGGATCTGTATAGAAGGGAAACTTTACCATAGGTAGTGTTGTATGGTAGAGGAAGCATTTCATCTGGTCACAAGATGTGGAAGTGAGTGGATGTGTGGTTTAGGGAATATCTCTGTGTCTCAGGGTCCTCCTTGTTAATTAGGTTACTGGGCTAGAGAAGAGGCCGTGTTTATTTTTTGATTCTGGTTCTTCTTCCTCCATCTTCCTCCTTCGACCCCTTTCCCACTTCCACTTTCCCCCCTCTTGTTCTTCATCTGAAGTCTTAGTATAATAAGGGATGGTTATGTGGATGTGGTGGTAGTGAAAAGCAATGTCATCCCTGAGCAGATGAGGAAAGTAGCAGTGCCCAGTGCTCTTTCTGCCAAGCTCTGGTTTCTACTTCAGTTAAACACAAATATTTTAGATGGTGTTGGCCACGGCAAACACACCTCAGACCTGTGGCCTTCTTAATCTACCTTCTGCAAATCATTCATCAGATGGTCTCTCAGGGATCCTCCCAGCTTTGCTGACCTGTAAAATATGTAGGTATGTAAGGGTCAAGAATAGCTCAGATTTCTACCTAAAGACTTTGACTTTTGGTTTATGAGAAGAGTTCAAGTGAATGTGATCTTTTTTCCAGAAATGATTTGTCCTGGTTATTCTGTTTGGTTTTATTTTTATTTATTTATTTATTTTGAGTTGGCGTCTCACTCTGTCGCCCAGACTGGAGTGCAGCCATTTCCGGCCACCGCAGCCTCGACCTGCTGGGCTCCAGTGATCCTTCTACCTCAGCCTTCCGAGTAGCTGGAACTACAGGCGTGCGCTACCACGACCGGCTAATTTTTTTGATTTATTGTAGAGATGAGGTTTTGCCTGCCCAGGAGGGTCTCGAACCCTTGGGCTCAGGCAATCCACTCACCTCAGCCTCCCAAGGCGCGGGATTACAGGCTGAGCCACCGAGCCCGGCTCTGTTTGGTTTTATACTCCATTCCAAGAGGGTTAAGAGTGACCCCAGACTATTATAAGTCACATTTCCACTTTGTCACTTCTGTAAAAATATTCTTTCTGGCTGGGCTCAGTGGCTTAGCCTGTAATCCCAGCACTTTGAGGGGCTGAGATGAGTGAATTGCCTGAGCCTGCGGGTTTGAGACCAAGCCGGTCAACTTGGCAAGACCTCGTCTCTACAATTAAAAAAAAATAGCTGGGCATGGTAGCATGTGCCTGTAGTTCTGGTTACTTGGCTGGCAGGCTGAGGTGGAAGAATCGATTGCCTGAGCCCAGAGGGTCAACGTTGGGGTGGCCATGATTGTGCCACTGCACTCCAGCCTGGGTGACGGGGTGAGACTCCAACTCAAAGTATGTATATATATTCTTTCCCACAAGTCTTACCCCCCAAATAGAAATAAAAGATAAAATAATATTAATGCACCTAATTTAGAGGATTAAACAAAAAGGAAAAAATGCTTAGAACAAGCTCTGTGTCACCCATATTTCTCTCATCAGGATGAAATGAGGCAATCATGTTTTCCTAAAAGACACTAGCATTTTCTGAATCTTCATCTATTGTACCAGAAGTGACATTATTTTATACTGTTTTTCTAGAATATCATGTCACCTTATTTCAAGACGTAGTTTAGGAATATGGGATGACACTTTCAAAGAGGAAGTCTTATTTTTATAATTGTGGGATGTTGTAGATGTGGTTATTCACAAGGAAATGTTGAGCTATTCTGGTCATTAAATCCTTTTGATTGGACACAAGACAATACCCAGGGCCACTTTCCATGGTTCTGTGATTCAGTAGTGTAGTAGGAATCTCACACAGGGGAGTACATTTCAAAATTGAACAGTGATAATTTTGTAAAATATAATGTTGCTCAAATATGTTTTATTCTTCACTAAAAATAGATATATGCCTGCAGAGCCCTCACATCAGCTCACTTCTATCTTCTTAGAGAAGGGACCATGATGCAGCCATCCCAACAGGCATCTAAGACATTTAACCAGAGACATATACTTAACATATGTTTTTATCTTGAGTTTACCAAGTCAAGGATAACAGGATTTTTATGAACAGTGAGAAGCATGTAGTCTCAACTAGGTGTGCAATTTGCAAAGTGTTAGACATATAATCAGACCTTTATTATTATGATTATCAATGTATGTATATATATTAAAATTAAAATGATCACATGTATGGTATATATTTCAAATTTAACCAGTGTCAGCGTGCCAATTTCCAAGTAATTTCATTGAGACACATATGTCTCAAGTACCAAGTAAGCAATACATTTTCTAAGATCTCAAATTTATTTTAACCAATGTGTCCTTTTTGTCACCCTGTAATGAATATAGAACAGAGCCTGACAGCCTGCATCTTGTAAAATGTACATTTCTTGGAGTTATTTTATAAAAAAACCCAACAAATCCTTCTAAATAGCTTAGCAGTTTAAGCTATGTTAGCAGAACATTAGGATTAGGATTTTGTCATGTTCATATTGGTCATTTGAGGACACTGCCATGTTTTAAGGATCAAGGTAAACAATTTCATTTAATTATTTTGCATTATTGATCAGTAAGTGTCAATTTGGCAGAGGATGTAATAGAAATACTTCCAGAAGTATGTCTCACTTGTGCAAATCCTTTGCATGTTCAATAATGTGGCTTATTTCATTTCTTTTTATTTATTTATTCTTTTTGAGTTGGAGTCTCACTCTGTCACCCAGACTGGAGTGCAGTGGCCGCTCCCAGCCACCACAGCCTCGACCTGCTGGGCTCCGGCGATCCTTCCACCTCAGCCTTCCAAGTAGCTGGAACTACAGGTGTGCGCTACCACGCCTGGCTAATTTTTGATTTATTGTAGAGATGAGGTCTCGCCAAGTTGCCCAGGTGGGTCTCGAACCCGCGGGCTCAGGCAATCCACTCACCTCAGCCTCCCAAAGTGCAGAATTACAGGCTGAGCCACCGAGCCCAGTGGCTTGTTTCATTTAAAAATAAGACAAACCTCACAACCTGACACAAGCTGTTATGGACACACCTTCAAAGAATGTGTGCATCAGATTCATCTTTGCTGGGTCATTTCTCCTGGGGGGCCACTTGCTCAGGATATTCTTCTTCATGCCTCCAGAGTCAAGAAGTCAGTCATGTTGAGTGCAGGGACCTATGTCCAACAATATAGAAAATATGGTCCCCAGTGTCATTTGACTGGTTGATCACTAAGATTAGACAAGTAAGGTATTTTTCCTCCTTAGATGCTGCAGACTTTTGCTTGTTTTCAGTTTGTGATTAGTTTCTGGGTAAGAGGTCAATCTAATATAATTCTGTGTGGGAATGGATTTCACAGATTTCCATATGGAATCTGTGAAACTTTTTTTCAGAAGAAAAAAGTAATGCCATAATAAGAGAACAGAAATAAACAGGCATTTCTCAGGGTGGGGCACAGCTGATGATCTCCTTCCTTGGTGCCTGTCTGCTAAGTGCATTCAGACCCGCTAAGAAAAACCTGTCCCTGGGTGTCTAGTCAGGTTCCTAGAATGGACATGAGGTCACTGAAAAGTTTTTGTGGAAGGTCTCTTTATAAAGTCTCTTTGTGAAATGTCTCTGTGGGAGGTCTCTGTGTGGGCTTTCTTTGCATGAGTCTCTGCTGGATGGCTCTGTTATTTCTTTCAGATGTCTCTGGATGTTATCTGTGACAGAGGTCTCTGTGGGAGGTGTCTATTGGAGGTGTTTGTGTGGGTTTCCATGAGAGGTCTCTGTTTGTTTCTCAGATGGATTTCTGTTGGTCTTTCAGTTGGGGTTCTGTGGAAGTCTTTGTGGGGTCTCTTGGTTGGAGCTCTGCAGGGGTCTCTGTGGGAACTTCTTAGTTGGGGCTCTGAAGGGATCTCTCAGTTGGGTCTCTGGGTATCTCTCATTTGAGTCTCAGTGGGGGTTTCTGTGGGTATCTCTTAGTTAAATGTCTGTGGGGTTCTCTCATTTGGGTCTTAGTGGGGGCGTTTCTGTCAGGGCCTCTCTGTTGGGTTTTTGTGAGAGTCACTTAGTTGAGTCTCTGCTGGGGCCTCTGTAGGGCTTGTTCAATGGGTTATTTGTTGGGCTCTCAGGTCTCTGCAGGGGTTTCTGTAGGGGGTCTCTCTGTGTAGCTCTGTGAGGGTCTCTGAGGGTGCATGTTAGTGGGGGTCTCTGCAAATATCTCCTTCTGGCCTTAGTGCATGTTATGGTGGCAGCACAGGGCATAGGGACACCCATGCCCTGCTTTCTTTCTCTCTCACTCAGCATTACATTGGCCATACTTGTCCTGAAGGACATGTGGTCCCTCTGGCTCCAGAACATGCCTCTGGGTGCCCTGAGGGATCCATACAGCCAGATATGGTCTCCAGGCTGTACACCCACTCTTGAGATTGCAGTGTCCTCTACTGCTGCCTCCATGTCCTGGGGTCCCAGCCCTGCGTTCCTGCTGGGCCCGCCTTGGAGCCTGCTTGGGTCCCAGGCCGGAGACAGGACCTGGCTCCCGGATCATTCCAAGTGCCAGCCTCTCCACCAGGCGCCCACCGAGGCTGTACACGATTCCTGCCTGGTGTGGGGGACAAGGTCTGTCTCTGTCATCATCTCCAAGGCCCCTTCCAGGGCTGGACTCTCCAGACAGGGATCCTGAGCATGGCCTCCTCTGGAGAACCAGCTCTTCCTCTTCTGCCTGGGCCTGCTGCTCTCGTTGTGGATGACCTGGAGGAGGGTGTGCCTTGGGAGGGGGGAGTGAGAGCAACATGTTCTGTGAGGACATGTTCTGTGTGGATGAACCCTTCACACCATGTGTCTGGATCCCACTGATGCCTGGGATCCCAGGATTCGATGTGTGACCCAGGCCAGCCCTGGCCTTCTGAATACCCCATTCCCTCTAGGGAGCAGCCTGGGACCACGTTTGCATGGTATGGTCACCAGACTGAGAGTCTCATGAGGGCTCTGGTCCCTATTTCTCTGCCTGTCCTTCTCTCCTTCCTAGACCTTCAGAGTTGATGGGGTATTTAGGAAATAAACTCAAATTTCTACAATGCTTCTTCCATATTCCATCCTTGCTCCCCATCTCTCCCACCAGTCGCATAGCTCTTGCACATAGGGTCAGGCCAGAGGGGAAGGCAGTCCTTGGGGTAGATGCTTCCCTGGGTCACCCCTGCTGCAACCATACCACATATGGGCCTGGAAGTCTCTCCTGGTTGCTGCTCTCCAGAATGAGGAAGGTAGAGGCTAGAAGCGGTCATCAAGGCTGAATCAAGAGGGTTGTCAGGGCCCATCTCCATCCCAGCCTTCATCAGGCAGAGAAAGGGATCTGGGGCCAGAGTCTTCTGTTCCACATTGGGAGATCCAAGGGAACAAGATCTCTCCTTCCTCTGAACCCAGAGCTAGCACACAACACCCTCCAAACTTTCCAGGATGAACTTTGAGACTGTGAGGTTGCTTGGCTGCCACACTTCTTGAGCCCCAAGGGAATCCTGGTCCTGTGAAATCTTTGCAAATACATCCCCTATAGCTGCACAAGGTTCACAATAGAGAGGAACACAGGAGGTGCCAAAACCTGGGGTGGGGTTTCCATAGGATGTCTGGGTCAGGGTACTTCTGGGGCCTCTCTGCAATGTTCCAGTTATGGAAAAAAGGTCCAGTGAGGGAACCAGGGTGGAGGCGGGTCTGCAATGCCCCCGTCAGTCTCCTTCATGCCCACCCCTTCTAGAAGTCACACAGCAGACACTGATCCCTTCCCTAGGTTCCAGCACAGCACACAAAGCCACCACCTCTTCTGGGAAAATGTAAATATATTAGGAAGCAATACTTGTCTTGGTAGGAAGAAGTCATTAGCACACAAAGGAAGTGCTAACCTGAAACTGGGTGGTGGCTGCACAGGAGCGGAAACCTTCCCCAGTGGCTCATCCTTCCCTGGTGGCTGTAGAAAGTGTATGGCTGAGCAGGAGCAGGCAGGACCCCTTCTCTGTGTGCAGCCGAGCAGGAGCAGGTGGGTCCTTTGGCAGGGCAGCCCAACCATCCCACGCAGGTACAGGGACTGCAGTGGGCACCTACAGTCTGGGTGCCACCTGTGGGCACTTTCTCAGCCAAGTGCACTGCCTGTGCAGTGACCCTGGTCTGAGATACACTTGCACACTGCTGTTTAACCACTTTGACTAGCATTATTTGGTCAGAGGAGTTGAAAACCACATAGATTCTCTGTTGGAGGTTGTGTCCAGAAAGAGTTGGCATGTCATATTGGTTTCAGAGGTGGTGAAAAGGTGAGGGAAGCTAAGGAATCTCTGAAGCCAGTAACCCCTGTCATGAACAAGATCTTTAGCTTTGGGAAGATGAAGGGCCAGCCAGCTGCCCTTAGACTCCTTCACCTGCCTGGGGAGGTGGGTCATGGGCATTAGGAGTGAAGATGAGGATGATAGCAGTATGTACTGAAAGCTAGGTACTGCATCTGGGAAAGTAAGTGTACAGAGTGATTTGAGCAGGAGAGGTGGCAAAAGTCCAGCACATCTTCATACTCAAAAAATATACTATGCATTATCAGGATAGGAAGGATAGGTGACAGGACCTACAGCCAAGCTAACCCAAAGAGAGAGAAGCATTCAGGGGGTCATGTTACCAGGGCTGCTCCTTTCCTCCAGGTTTCAGCACCTGGGATGGGAGACCTTGTAGGGGACGGGCCCAGCTACTTTTATAAGTGAAAAACAAATAAAACTCTAGCTAGTTCCTTGTTCCTCGTCTACAGCACTGTATGGATAGTGTTTAAGTGACTGAACTCACAAAATGAAGTATATACAGTGTTTTCTCTTTCTTTCTTTTTGAGTTGGAGTCTCACTTCATTGCCCAGGCTGGAGTACAGTGGCATGCTCATGGCCACCCCAGCATCAACCTAATGGGCCAGGCAATCCTTCTGCCTCAGCTTTCCAAGTAGCCAGAACTACAGGTTCTCGCTACCATACCCGGCTATTTTATTTATTTATTTATTGTAGAGATGAGATCTCACCAAGTTGCTCAGGCTGTTCTAGAATCCGTGGGCTCAGGCAGTCCTCTCACCTCTGCCTCTCAAAGTGCTGAGATTACAGGCTTGAGCCACTGCACCTGGTCACAGTGTTTTATTTCTAATGTGCTCATTTTGAAACATATACATTATAGAAAAGCACACAATGGGAAAAATAATCCTTATAATATATCGACTTCAGGGTTAAAACATCTTCAGATAAAATCCAGTATCCATTTTATATCAATGTGTACTGTGTATATATGTTCCTTGCTGAGGGAAATTAGAAGGAAATTTCGAAGTGGGAAGATGGTTCTGTTTTCTTGAATAAGAAAACTCATTATTTCTCAAAATGTGAGCCCTTTCTATGTTTATCAGTTTTACATGAACCAAATAAAAAACGTCAAGTTTTAAAAATGTTTGTATTTCTGTCTTTTACTATTGTGCTGGCTTAAGAAAAAAAAAATTTTTTTTGAGTTGGTGTCTCACTCTGTCGCCCAGGCTGGAGTGCAGTGGCATGCTCACAGCCATCCCAGTGTTGACCTGCTAGGCTCCAGTGATCCTTCTGCCTCAGCCTTCCAAGTAGCTGGAACACAGGTGTGCGCTACCATGACTGGCTAATTTTTGATTTATTGTAGAGACAAGGTCTCACCAAGTTGCCCAGGCTGATCTCAAACCCATGGGCTCAGGAAATTCACTTGCCTCAGCCTCCCAAAGTGCTGGGATTACAGGCTGAGCCACTGAGCCTGGCAAGAAAATTTTTTAGGAGTGAACAAAGACTTGCCCTTCTAGATATCAAAATATACTTTTAATTTCCACAAATGAATTATTTACTAACAGCTGAAAAGACAAATAAATTAATGGAACAGAATTGAAAATCGAGAAACGTCAAAAGGTATGTAATAATTTAGAACTCAATAGTTGTGACATTGCATATTAACAAGAAAAGATGAATTGTTCATACAGGAAGTGCCTGTTAATGGTTTGGAGGAAATTAACTAGATTATTCTGTCACAAAAATAAGTTTCTGATGGAATATACATGAAATATTTTAAATACACAAAATGAGAAATTACCAGAAAAAAATCACAAATGCTTTTTTATACAGATACATTTTATGCCGACAAAGATCTTTCTAGAATGACCCCACAAGCAAGAATTATGAAGGTTGATTTAGCAAAATAAAAATTTAAGCCCCCATATATAAAAAATTAACAAAATAAAAGATAATATGCTTGCAAAATATTTAGTATGTATTTATGATAAAAATGTATTCTTCATTTTACAGATAATTCTTTCAAATCAACAGGAACTCTCATTTAAAACTGGGCAAAGTAACTTTTTTCAGATCTACAAGTGACCTGTACACATAGGAAAAAAAATAGTGTTCCTGTTAGGAGAATATATTTAAGGTAAAAGGGGATTAAAATACTGTTTTTTGTTCACCAAGTTTTTGAGTATGAAGAACAGTAGTACTTCAATGACTGCTTAATGTTTAAGTTGTCGATGACTTTTCAAAGAGACAATTTGATGGCAAGTACCACATTTAAAAAATTTATATGTCCTTTACCCATCAGTTCCATTATACTGAAACATTTTTAGGACATATTTAGAGATACTTTTATCAGCACTGCTTAAAATAGCATTGTATTATGAAAAACTCAAATAATGGATTTTATAAATAAATTTCAGTGCATCCATAGGTTGTAGTAATATGTGTTCATTGAAGGTAGCAATTGATGCAGGAGTATGTTGAGGTGCAAAGATATACTTTGGTATATTGAGTGAGGGAAAAGATCAATTTAAGTATACATATGCATAAACATTCTACGGTCTTTTGTTAGTTGAAAATATGTGAAAAATGTGATAAAAATTTAATGTTAAAATGCTAAGATGTGTTATTTCTGGACATTTGTGTATAAGTGAAAATTTTTCTTTTATGATTTCTGCAATGAGCACGTGTAAAAGTCCTACTAAAAGTTTATTATTGAGAGATGGGGAAGATGGCGGCTGAGCCAGTTGGACTATGTGAGTCCCTGTGTGAGTGAGTGAATGGAAAATTTTGTGTACATGCTGGTGAGCGAGTGGGTGTGTGAGTGACTGACTGAGTGAGGGCTAGGGAGCTAGCAGTAAGGGCTCTCCTGATGCAGCGGCTGGTGTCACAGTGTCTGGGCTTGGACCCTAGCGATTCTTGGGACACAGAAGCTGAGTGCCATTTTTTCTTTCTTTTCTTTCCTTTTTTTTTTTTTTAATCAACAAACCCTGCCTGGCAAGAAGACGCTGGGAGAGACTGTCTAAGTGGGGCTCATGAGTGGGTGGCCAGGACCCTGGTGAAACAGCAGGTGCTGCAGCTTCTCTACTTCGTCCCTGGCTCTTCCTGGGTTGCAGAAGTGGAGCACCATTTTTAAAAAAATGGACAGAAGTTTTCCTTTGGAAAAGTGGCGGGGAGACACTATTGCCCCTGGCGCTGCCTCACCATTGAAGCAGGAGAGAGACTGCTCTGGGCTTTGCCTCATCACTTCAGCACATTGCAGGGCACTGGAAGGGGCTGTGGATGGAGTCCAGAGGCATGTTCCCATGAAAGAGGACAAGAGAGGTACTCCACCACCATACTGAAGGCAGGACAGAAAAGTGCTCTGACTTGCTCACCATGGGCCAACAGATCCCTGCAGCCCCACTCACCTCCACTGTCACTCCTCCTTCCCTGCTTTATTCCCTGAGGAGAGAGTGAAAGGGGTGGCTCTACAGGAGAGACCTGATTAGAGAAACAATTACAGAGCCTGACACAGAGGGCAGATTTTTTGTTTGTTTGTTTTTGTTTTTTAAATTTTCAATTATTTTTTAATTTAAAATTTTTTTGACTGTTTGTTAGTTCATCGATCTTTAAAATATTTTCCTTTTGTGCATAAATGTGTATGTGAGGGTTTGATCTGCATCCCCCCCAAATTTTAAAAAAATTTTCCTTTTCTTTTTCTATTTCTTTCTTCTTTTATTTGTCATTTACTGTTTATGTATGTATGTGAATGATTAAGTGTTCATCTTTTGATTTTGTTGTGGTTGTTGGTTTTTATTCTTTTGTTCTTCTGGGTCTTTTTTATATTCATTTTTTATAGTTTAAGGGGTTGGTCTTCTCATTTGATGTCTTGTGGAGGTGCTTTGTATCTCTTACATTTGGCTGGTCACATCTCTGGTGAGATGGGGAAAGCTTTCTTGGATAACCTCCTGGAATACTTGCTCCAAGGTGTTCTCCATTTCCTTTTCTTCTTCTGGGATAGGTTTGGCCTCTTGATATAATTGCACATCTCTTGTAGGCTTTGTTCTTTCTTTCTGAGTTTTCTTCCTATGTTTTTT
>CAUYQG010192346.1:0-35312 GCA_963574415.1 Tarsius wallacei
CCTGTAATTCCAGCTACTTGGAAGGCTGAGGCGGAAGGATCGCCGGAGCCCAGCAGGTCGAGGCTGCGGTGGCCGGGAGCGGCCACTGCACTCCAGTCTGGGCAACAGTGAGACTCCAACTCAAAAAAAAAAAAAAAAAAAAGGCTGTGATGGCAACAAATGTTTGATTATACGTGTTCCAGAGTGTTTGACTCAAATAGTTTTCATTGTTCTGCAGTCAGTTTCATGCTTACAAAGTACTAAATTTAACAATCACTTTTCAATTATTTCTATAATAAAAGCCACACTATTATATAGGCAAATATACTATTTCTCTCATTACTGATAATAGAAGTTCCATATTTGATTTTTTCATGTATAAAAATAAGAATTTATAAAATAGGAAATCAAATAATTGGAAAGCACAGATCAGATAGAATATTTTCCTTTATTTCTCAGAGGATAGCTGTAGTTTATGTGATGCTTCATTAGGATCAACAAATATTATTTCTGAAAATGTAAGCATAGAGTCAAAAGTTATTTTCCTAACCTTAAAATTAAAGTCGTATTTTTTCCTAAATGCATTCAACATCCTTTGACTTAAGTGATGTCAGCTCTATATTTTGTTTATCCTTCTGCTCATATTTTATTTTCATTCAAACTTCTTTCCCACCACAGTCGAGTACCCCCAATGAGAAGGGCTCAGAATAGCTTTCCCAGCTAAGGATAAAAAAAAACCAAAACAAACAAAAAACTGGGAGCTGATAGAATGGCTGCTTAGTGACTGGCTCCTGGAATCCAGCCCATGGAAGAGAAGAATGTGGTGGCAAAAGTGGCACCGCATAAATGATTATCAGTGGAAAAAATGTCACACATCATGTGGCCTCTGTCTGTTAATTTAATGTGATGCACTTGAGTGTAAAAATAATGGGCTCTGTCAGCCTTATTAATTATCGATGCTTCGTCTAGAAGTCGGGATCATGAAATGCCTCCAAACCACCTGATTTAATGGGCTATTTTAGACCTTTGCTTGCAAGTCTCCGAGTGAGCAATTGGCCATCCCAGAGGCAAGCTCATCTATAGTTAGGGATGTTTTACTGATTTGGACTCACATCATAGCAAGAGTAGCTGCAAGATGATGGAAGTATTGATCATTTTGTAGTGAATTTCTTTAGCCTAGTAGGACAAATTTCCTTGTTAGTGAAATTGTTTGATGCCTGAGACAGAGATGCCTCTGTCTGTCCATTATAGTTTAAATATACTGCATTCAGGTTAATGGTGGAAGCAAATTAGTCTGTTATAACTACTCATATGTGCATCTTTGGTGTAGTCTTTAATGTGGACTTTAGAAAGCAAGAAGGCAAACTAGTCAGATAGTGTTCCAATGCTGGAAACTCTTAATGTTTGAGATTTACTAGTGGGATTTTTGAGGGGAGGTGTTTGTGAATGAGACACTTTGCAGAGAAACCTGGCATTGTTTCTTTCATGCGTCTAGCAAGCTGAAGAATTTGTGTGTGTGTGTGTGTGTGTGTGTGTGTGTGTGTGTGTGTGTGTGTGTGTACAGTTATATTTACGTTTGAATTTCTAAGGGACAAATAGTATGTCTCTTTCTTCATAACTTCTCTGGACTTTGGCGCCGTGTTAAGTATCCAATTACTCTGCCAAACATGTTTTTGAGGGGGTAGATGTTCTAGTGAAAACACATGAGATTGGGATGAGAAGACTGAAATTCAGTTCTCTTTCATGCTTACTAGCTGTGTGACTTTGAGCAAGTCATTTATCCTCTCTGACTCTGAGTTTATCACCTCTAAAACAGTTATAATGATATCTTTTATACTTATGCTATTCTAATTTGTTTGAAAATCAAATTAGATTACAGAAATAGTAATAAAATGCTTCATAGGTTTTCAATGGTTTTATTAATCTATTATTATTATTATAAATTAAATAAACTTTAATATATTATCAAGCACTATAGATTTTTAACATTATGATGATCCTTCTTACAAAGTTTAGGAAAGCATTTTGTTGCTAGCATTTTCTATGCCTCTACTTAAGTACTTAGTATCCAAGAAATGTAATCTTAGAGCATTCTGGACAGAAAAATTATTATTATGAAGGAATGAAAGCAGCAACTTGATGTATATTCAAGGTTATATACCATATAAGAGTTATGAAACAATTTAATTAGATGAAGGCCATTATTTATAAAATTCTTCCCTTTGTAACTAGATTGATAACCACATTTAGATATGCCATTTTAATGTGTCTGAACAACATGAAATAATTAGTAAATTAATATATATCAGTGGTGCTTTGCCCCCTTTTTAACAGTAAAAGCTAATTGTTCAGCTAGTTATTGGATATTAGGAAAGTTTCTTAACCCACTCAAACTTCAGTTTTATCATATAAAATGAGACAGTAACACCAAATGATCTCTAAGGTCCTCTTTGGCTATGAATATTTGGCTTTCTTCTTTTGTGTGTCTTTGAGTATGTCATAAGTAAATATGATGCTTTTTAACACCAGAAAAATAACCAACTTTAGTTATCTAAAATGGCTCTTCTCAGTTATTCTTACATTATAGTACCCTATTTACTTCCTTTATAGCTCTTATTACAACCTCTTTTTTGTCTTATCTGCTTTTTTCCTGTTTAGGGTTTGCCTCTCTATGATACCAGCAACTGTCTTGATCACAGATAGGTGGTCAGTGCCTAGAACTCTGAGTGCCTGGTGCATAATAGAAAGCGAGGAGTGTCCTATAAATATTTGTTGTATGAATGAATGATTAAATGAACGTCATTGGGAGTTCAGCAGGATGGAGTAATGGTTGAATCTACTATTTATGTAAAAGACTAAGTACCCTCCGTTTGATGCAATACACCTATAAAGACACTTTTTCCAGTGCTCAAAATAGTTTTTGAACTCGTCAATTTTGGTGTCTTTTAGTGCTTCTGCCATTTTTTGTTTTACCTCTTCCACATTGGCAAAACATTTCCCTTTGAGGACTTTTTTCATCTGGGGAAACAAGCAAACAAAAAAGTTACTCGGGTTTGAGACTGGGTAAATAGAGAGGTTGGGGCATGGGAGTCATGCTTTGGCCAAAAACTGCTGAACACTCAGCAAAGAGTGGGCAGGTGCACTTGTAAATCATCCATCATGAAATGGACAAATGCACTGAAAGAATCTCTAAAAAAAAAAAAAAAAAAAATCACTGAAAAATGCAACATAGTCTCTCACAACAATGCTTGCTGGTATGGTGATGCCAATGGATTCCCAGAACATTCACTTAGCAGGGAAAACCTGTACTATAAGGGGCCTTCCCTCCAAAAAATTAATTCTGTTTTTTTGGGTGTCCCCTCGTATATTTTAAAATTGGCTATTGAGATATTAGAATATAACTATTCTTCCACACTTCACTTATGTGGCTTCCTATAACATGAAACATTTGAAAATCTTGTTATTTATGCTTTGTGAACTGACCAAATTACTTCTTGCTTCAACATATATTCAAGTTAGGGTCAACCTGGTTGCTGTTTTTTCAGCTTTAAGTTTGTTGGAAATGTAGAATTTTCCTTGTAAGACATTATGAAGTGGGTGTCACCAATGAACCTTATCTCTCAGCGAAGGAAACTCTTTCAAACTAGAGAAAAAAATCAAATTGATTTGGAGTACAGAATCATGAAAATTAGTGACAGTAGAACTTGTTATTCCCCATTATGGCCTCTCTAATAACAGTCTCTTGAAAAATCAAGGAGGGGGGAATATCTTTCATTGTCTGTATGGCTTATATACAACATGAAATAATTTTTTAAACAATGTTAATTTCGTCTACAAGCTAGCCATTTTTCTGCATTGAGAGACTGTCAAGTAATGGTGGCATGTACCTATGACATTTTGTTGGAGGTAGACCTTTGCAGCTTTTTATTATGATGTATTCCCTAGTGGATCTGGGAACTATTCCTGCTTCATAATCACACTGTAGATTACAAATTAGCCAGGAGGTAAAAATAAACCCAGTAAGACACCAAGGAACACAGGTTTTGGTGACATGCTAGAGAAAACAGGACAGAAAATAATTTGTTTTTGCTTGCCTGCAATACATTTGCATGTCTTGGCCACTGCAGGTGAAAACACTCTTTAGTATATCCTTGCTGCATAGCAAGAATTGAACAGAGACTCTCATCATGATCTCCCACTATCATAGTAGGGGGGGACCAACAATTCAGAAATATTTTTTGAAGGATGGGTTCCTTGTAGTATAGACTTTCCCCGCTAGGTAAGCATCCTAGGAACCTGCCAGTATCAATGTACTTGCTAGCATTTTCTGAGAGACTGCATTTGACTTCAATGAATTTTTATTTTTGAGATTCTTTCAACGTGTTTGCCCATTTCATGATGGGTGATTTACAAGTGCACCTGCCCACAACTGCACTAAGTGTTCAGCAGTTTTTGACCAACAACGGCATGACCCTGGTGCCCCATCCTCCCTATTCACTGGATTTTGCCCAAGTGACTTTTTTTTGTTTGTTTCCCCAGATAAAAAAATGTCCTCAAAGGGAGACGTTTTGTCCATGTGGAAGAGATGAAACAAAAAATGGCAGAAGCACTAAAAGACATCAAAACTGATTAGTTAAAAAAATTGTTTTGAGCAGTGGAAAAAGCATCTTGATAAGTGAATTGCATCAAACAGGGAGTACTTTGAAGGTGACTGAAATTTAAACAAGCAAGGATAAATATACAATTTTTCATAAATAAGTTCCAGTTTTTTGGTCCCCCTCATATATGCATGTATACATATTTTCTGATTCTTTTATTTTGACAATTTTGAACTGCAACACATTGCATATTAATTGAGTAAAACTGGTTTTGAATTGTCTTTTAAAAAGGTGCAAATTATGGTTTCATAATGACCTGATAGAGGTGCAAATGAATGTTAGCACAACATTTCTAAAATGGAATTATTTTAAACATATGCATATAGATATGAATTCAGAATTGGTCTACTGCATTTTTTTGGTTGGGGGTTTACTGTCTTAAAATGGAAAATAAATGTGTGAATTCTATCAAGGGTGTGAAATTCTCCATTTGTACAGACTGGAAACTTGGTAATGATTATGAGTATAGCGATAGTAGAAATTATACAAAGGTTTAGCAACATTTTAATTGTAAAAGCAAGTATTTCAAGAGTTTAGAATCTGCTTGGAGAGATGTCTTGCACTCTTTGATATTAAAAAGTTAGGGGTTTCTGAACAGCCTACAAAAATGAATTTTTCTGCAATTTTAAAACAGAAAATCACATTAACCAATCTTTCCTAATCTAAAACTGCTTATTCAAAGTGAATCTGAATTTAATAACCCAGAAGCCCCCAACTCAGCCCAACCTAAGGAAAACTTAACCTTTTCTCTCTTCTCACATCAGTGGACAATGGGCCTCAGCTGCAGGGAGCATTAGAGAAGCTTGCCTGATCTCTAGGCCAGCTGGAAGGCCGGTTTCCCTGCTTTGCAGCCAAAGAGACACTTGGCACTGAGTTACCCTAGGGCAGAGGTTTAACGTGGCTTGAATGAAGCTTGGATTTTGAAGTATCCATCTCTTTAGGTTGATGTCTCTGGGAGTCCAAGACCCCTCTTTCATTAACTGGCCTCTCACATAGATGGCAATGATGACAGAAAACAGCCAACCACTAAAACAGTTGGTTCTTTTTTATTATTTGTAATTTTGTCTATTTGCATGAGAGCCTGGCAGCATATGGCCCGATGAATTAAAAAAAAAACAAAACCCTGTAAACTCTTATCTACAGGCCAGAGCCTGCAGCTCATGGCATTAGGGGGGGGGCTTGTGCAACTCCACCTGCCACTTGTCTAGAGGGTGGGGGCATAAAATGGTGACCTACTAGGTTTCTGCAGCCAAATAGTGCTCAGCTAATGCCATGATTTAATTCCTAACAGTACTGTCAGAGATGGCTAGAAGTGGCAACACCCACTGTTTCGATAGTAAATCTGATTGGCAAGCTATCTGCTCTCTGCCCTACCTAATATTCTATGCTAATTATACCTTAGCAGGCCAGCAGAAATAGTGAAGGAGCAGAAGTGTTCTAATCCAGTGCACACAGGTCCGTTTTAAGTAGAGAGACATGAGGATGCACACTCACATTATTCTCCTACGATTAAAGAGAGTAGCAGTAAGCCTAGGAAGAAGTAAACATCATTGCAATGAGTCTGTTTACTTAATTGTACACTTGATCTTCCCAAAGTCAAATATTGATATGGTTCTTGAATCTTTATATTTTTGAATTAGCCATTTTCTATAACCATAAACTTGGGGAAAGAACATTTATTTTACATTTTATTTTGAGAACTGATCCTTTCTTTGCCTGAAACAAAGAAATTACAGTTATTGTGGTTAATACTTTATAGTTAAACTGAACCACAAACTTTTTTTTCCTCTCTGTAATTTTGGATGAATCTAAGTTGTGATTATACAACATAAATAAACCACACAACTGGAAACAATGTACAGACTTTCATTAATTAAATGGGTTGGTGTAAAAGTTAAAAAAAAAAGGTCATCTTGAAATTCAAAACCAATCTGCTAACCCATTTTGATCTAGTTTAGAAATGGTTTATTTTTCCTGCATTTTAAGATCACTGAATACATTTGTGCTAAAGAATTGTCACCACCATTACCAGCAATCTAAGAAAGGAGAAAATAATTTGGGAGTAAAAGCTTCTGTGACCTTATCAAGTGAGAATTTTCTTGATGAGCCACAGCAGACAAATATAGCATTGTGAGATTGGGCACAAATAAAACAGTAAATCCTTGCTAAATACTGGGTAATGCTATCTCGCGAAATTCCCAACAAGCAAACAAAACACAACAAGCAAATAAAACTCTATGAGGCAGGTGGGGAGGGATATTAAAAATATCTTTAAAATCAGTAGGACAAGGGCACTAACCAATCGGGATGGCAATACTGGAGTTGAATCTGAGAAGCCCTTCTACTTGGTGAAGCATTGACCCTTGGTGAAGCATCAACCCTGAATTTGGGGAGGTCGAGAGGATACTGGTGTAGATTGGGACATGGAGACTGGTGTGCTTTGGGCAGCAGCTATTTACCAATGAATGGAAGTGCTTCACTATTTGTTAACCAGCATGACTGTCCCTCTGTGCTAGTTGAACATGGATCTCAGAGGCAAGCGTTATTTCACAGAGGAAGACACTGTGGCTAGAGAGTTTAATTAACTTATTCAAAAATTCCAGACAGAACCAGGATTTGAATCCATATCTGTCTCACTCTAAAGTCTGAACTCTTTCTTCTAGATCATTTCACTGCTATAATGCTTCTTTGATATTTTTCTCTGAAAAGTTGAGTCCAATCTTTTTCACTTAGATTCCTTCTAAGTAATGTGGATAAAGATATCAAATATACCCTAACAAGTCATAAAAGTTGAGTGAGAGCAGAGAAAACTCTCTATTTCAAACTCAATGGACTCTAAGATTGGAATGATACATATTCCTGCATGTAACTGATGGTTAACACATTTGCTAAATGAAAATAAAACCTTCATCCCTATACTTTTATATAAAGATATGTGTGAAGCATATATACAAGCCATCATTTTTAGGTAAGATGCAATTGTTGGTAACAGCAGGATACTAAACTATCTATCATCTATCTATCTATCTATCTATCTATCTATCTATCTATCTATCTATCTATCTATCTACCTATCCATCCATCCATGTATCTATCATCTATTTTTTTGAGGCAGAGTCTCTGCCACCAGGCTGGAGTGCAGTGATATGATCACAGCTTACCACAGCCTTGACCTCCTGGGTTCAGACAATCTCCCACCTCAGCCTCCTGAGTATCAGGGACTTCAGGCATGTGCCACCATACCTGGCCAATTTTTAGAATTTTTTTGGAGAAATGAGGTCTTGCTATATTGCCTAGACTGATCTTGAATTCCTGATCTCAAGTGATCCTCCCTCCTCGGCTTCTTACGTCCTGGGATGACAGGTACAAGCCACCACATTTGGCCTAAACTATGTTTAAAAACTTCCTCAATATTATTTTTTTCCCCAGCCAAGGTAACTTAGTTTAAATTGAGCTAAGCCAGAACTAGAAATTGACCTTCCGTATGACCCAGCAATTCCCCTATTGGGAATATACCCGGAGGAACTCAAGTCATTCTACAAAAAAGATACCCGCACATGTGCATTTGCTGCATCTCTATTCACAATAGCAAAAACATGGAACCAACCATGCTGCCTAGTTGGACTGGATTAAAAAAAGTGGTACATATACACAATGGAATATTATGCAGCCATAAAGAAGGACAAATATATGGACTTTGCAGCAACTCAGATGGATTTAGAGTCGATCATACTCTAAATGATCTTCTATGATCTATCATAGAAACAAAGAACATAGTACCATATGTTCTCACTCATAAGTGGAGCTTGAACAATTATCATAATACTGTAGAAAGGAATTGACAGTAGTGAGAAACTGCTAGGGGTGGGGGGCTAGGATTGGCATTTGAGGGAAACTGCTAGGGGAGGGAGGGGCACACCTCATCAACAAGGGTACCTGCATAATCAACATTTGTATACCTAATTCTGAATTGTACCCCACATCTTTAAATTAAAATAATAATAATAATAAAATAATTGAGCTAAACTAAGTGAGCTAGTTTTGCTTCGATTCAAAATGAATATAAATAACTAAATTAAGATCAGTTTAAGGTTTTACATGTTCATGAATAGAAGTGAAATTTGTGCTGAGAAGTATCATATATTAAGTGCCAAGTGGTAGTTGATTTCTTCTTAAGGAAATAAGAGAGATTTTGCAAAGGAACTGCAAATTGATGCTAATCAATGTTCCTTCTAATGAGACTGATCAAGGTAAGACTTTAGATACACTCAAATATATAACCTCATTCTGTTTACAAAAATAAGTTTAAGAACAATGATTTCACTAGACAAAATGTAACTGCAGTATCCAGTGTATGAATAGTTTTTGTCCCAAATGTTTATGTTATTCAGTAGTCTAGAATTTTGTATGCAAACTTCTATATATATAAAACTGAAATGGGAGTAGATATATTCTCAGTTTTACTAGTAAAACTTATTATGCCTCTACTACACCTCAACTATAGAACTCATCATGTTTTAGACACTATTCTTCACTTATTAAATAGTTACTGAGTGAAAACACTCTGAGTTCCAAATGAATTTCCTGGAACTCACTTTGTTTCAGACCTCTAGTCTTGATATAAACAAACAAACCAAAACCCCATAGATTAGATCATATCCTCCCGTATTTTCTCAGGAATAAGACAAAGGTTCATCAAGCTAGGGGCTGAAGCATGACGTTTTCTGCTTAGATTTACAGTGTGATTCTAGGAAAACTGTTTGAAAAATGATAAATCTAAGAGTTTTAAATTCTATCAATGTGGATTGTAGTACTTAGAATTTAAGACCTGGATGGAACTTTAAATATGATTAAGCTCAGCATATCTTTCCAATCTGTTTTTATTATTTTAATTTAAAAATTTTTTTTACACCAACAGGATCTTACTATGTTGCCCAGGCTGGTTTCAAATCCCTAGGCTCAAGTGATCCTCTTGGCTCAGCCTCCCAAAGTGCTGGGATTACAGGCATGGGCCACCATTCCTGGTCATACGTTTCTAATCTGATTGACAATTCTTTATCCTCCCTCTTCATTTAATTTACAACCACAGGTTAGGGCCAAATAATCTCCACATGCTTGTCCCATTTTACTTGTTGGTATAGTAGAAGCTAGCTATACAGTCAGATCAGCATGATAGTTGAAGGTCCTGTACCAGAAACACGTATGTTTCATTACAACCTTATTAAAGCATCTATTTTGTTATCAGGCTCTACTCAGTGCAAATATTTCTTAAATATATCTTATGTGTATATTTTTCTAATTGATGGATAAATATATAAACAAATATAATGTGATTTTTACCCTCAAGAAGGTTATCTTTTTGGCAAGAAGAAAAGATACAGGTAAGTAAGTAGCAAATTATGAGTTTAGTCAAAGACAAACACACGTTTACAACATAAATGATTCAGACAAGAGGTTACTATGAGCTCAGAAGAGGGAAAAATGGTCTATAATAGAACTGAGACAGACTGACTCATGGAAAGGCAGGACGACTGAGGTTGGGCTTAAAGTATTTGTTTGAGTGTGGATGAAAATGGAACAAAAGTACAAAACATGAGAAAAAAAGAACTCAATATCAACTAGTGATTTATTGGAAAGGATCAGTGAGGGGGGAGTACAGGGTTTATGTGTGATAACTATAGTAAGCCATATTACTTCCTAACTAGTTGGGGAAAGGCAGAAATAGCCTGATATTATAGAAATGGCCCTCGACTTGGAGAGGGGAGGATTTTCACGATACAGAGGTTCATACCAGAACTACAATATTGGCTGAGAAGCTCACCTCCTCTTATTTAATGTTTCTTCAAACATAAGAGGTTTGAGTTTGATAGTGCCTCAAATCCTATCCAGCTCATAGTTTTGATAGTCCATTTTGATGAAATGAGAGTAGTGAGCGAGTTGCAGAACAAGGAAAGGAAAAGAGCATCAGGAGAGGGGTTCAACAGAGGACCAGAAGTCAGGTGAATGGAGGAATACCTGGAAGTGATGAGCTAAGTAGAGGCACGAGTGAGTCTCAAGAGACATTAATATATTTTGAAACGGCATCCGGGTCTGGACCTGAGATTCTGTATTCCTACGTTAGACCCCCTTCTGTTGAGCATACCTGTTCCCTAATTACTCCCTTCTCTCTTCCACATTTCCATCACTGTAATAACCCCTCCACTGCAACTACATGCACCCAAACAGCAGAAGGTAAAGTACAGTGGAGATAGTGCTCTGCTTCTTTTAATGTGGCTGCCCGTGAACCTCTTGCTTTTATGTTTTTGATTTGGGCATTTTGAAGTACCACTGATAGTGACAACTGCAACTGTGTCCCTTAGGTCCAAGGCCAATAGTGCAGCAGCTATATCCTTCAAACTTGCCAGACAAACCTAGAGCAAACATTTTCAGGTTTCAGAAGATCCTAATTATCAGAGGAGCAGTAACAGTTACAAGTTGGAGAGCCTGGGCCAGTGCTCAAAGCATTTCTTTGTTTGCCAAATGTGGTATTTCAATCAACACCTATTTACTGAGAGCCTACTCTGTGCCAGATGCTATTATAAGATGCTGCGATTTTCTTCTGGATCTAAGTCATTCTGATACATTAAAATAAAGTGAATATAGTTTCCCCAAAAGGGATTAGTATTTTATAATATAGTCCTGCTTCATGTGTTAGCACTTAGTTTGAACATGTGTCCTTGTGAAAATCTGTAATATCTTTTCATTTTTCATTTTTCTTTAACATGATAATCTTTAACCAAAATGTCTCTTAAAAATATTGCATGGATATATTTATCATTTATTTTTGTTCTGTGAAAGAAATGCTCCCTGATATTGAAAATCATGTTGCTAATATATCAGTCTCATTCCTTGCCAGGGTCCTCTACATGCTATCAGTGTAGAAGCGACTACAGTTCTCAGAACATATTATATTGTTTTGTGTCTCTGGATCTTTGCATATGCTAGAGATACCCATCTGGAAAAGCACTCTCTTGCATGGAAAATGACCATGCAATATTCTTTACCACAGGTCAGGAATCAACTCCTTTGGTCAATGAATTTACTCTAATTAGAATGCCCATTTCCCCATTTGGGGCCCAATTTTGCTCAGTTTTCTTTTCCCAGCTAGATTTTAGGAACTTATTGAGGAAAGGGACTATGTCTTATTTGAGGCTATATCCTCAGGGCATGAAAAAGAGAAGCTATATATATATATATATATATATATATATATATATATATATGTTCAATGAACTCATTGAATGAATAAATGTATGAATGACTGAATCAATGAGCAAACAAGCACATAACATATACATGCACAGCTTCAACTCCTAGGAACAGACTGTGCTAGCAGGACCAGAAATACAAATAAATATAACATGAGGTTCTTTCCTGAAGATACTTCTAAGCTGCAACAGCAATGCATTATATCGGACACATGTGGAAGTTTCTGAATAACATTTGAAAGAAAGAAGGCATTCTTCTTTTTCTCAAAAATACAGTCTGCTATAAAAGTCTTGGTAAGTTGGAAAAACATTTTTTAAAAAGTAGAATTCTATAGTCCAGGAAAATTCAGCAGCCAAACGTTCCACTAGTCCATTTGTGGGTATAGTGAAAACAGTTAGCTGTCTGATATGATACTACCGTTGACTTTTCAGTTTTAGTATGCAGAGGATAACCTGTACTTAGCTGGGTTAAGTTGCCCGCTCCACAGGAAACCACCCTCGTAACTGCTGCTTGCTGCTTTCTCTTTAGCCACCACCCAAAGCCACTGACAGATGTCACGGGGATGAGACTTCACAAGGTAAGTGCAAAGAAAACAGGAACAAATGCATTTTCAAGCAGAATTTGGTGAAGGCATTGGCCTAAGAATGATAGGAAACACTGCCATGCAGGGCCCCCTGTTTGGGGTGTGAAAGGGACATACAGCCCTGGTTTATATGGAATCAAATATGGTGTGAGGGAAATGAGACAGATCCCAGGTTCCCAAGTGACCTATTTGAGATGGAAGCAGGTGATAGCATCTAGACAAGAGGAGACGTTTTGTATTTTGAAGAAGGTTACCAGAATTTTAAAAGCCAAATGATGGCTGGAGAGTATAAGTAATATTTTATGAACTTCTGTGTTTTTAGAAGTTCTTTCCCCCTCTTTCTTTTGGTTTCATTCTAAAAGTCTATCTTCAAGTCCATGATGCCAGTGAAAACTTATTCAAGTAAGTTACTCCAAAGAGATATAGGCACTATTACACAGCAGGCATCCTCTGGCTTTTTTTTTCCATCAGGGGTTTTAAGTTCAGGGGAATCAATATTGTGTCTAAGATTTCTTGTAATCTCCTTTTGGAGAACACAGAGTACACAGCTATTTTAAATGAGTGTTTCATAATTGCCTACAAATGCTGCAACTTCAATGTGAAATAGCTTTTTCCTACATTGTAAATATTAGATTATTAAGAGTTCCTTATACCATGAATAGGCAACATAGACTTTAGTAGATAATTGGTACTTGTGGCTTTCATTCTTCAAGGATTTGCCTTTCCACTGACTTTCAGACCTTTTGTTCTTTTGTCAGGCTTTTTATTTGTTTGTTTGGTGTGGCTTGGTTTTTTGTTTTGGGGGTGTTTTTTTTAGTTGGAGTCTCACTATATCACCAGGCTGGAGTGCAGTGGCACGCTAACCACCCCCCACCCCACCAGCGTCAACCTACTGGACTCAGGTGATCCTTCCGCCTCAACCTTCCAAGTAACTGAAGCTATAGGCACAAGCTACCATGTCCGGCTAATTTTTTGATTTATTGTAGAGATGAGGTCTCACCAAGTTGTCCAGGTTGTTCTTGAACCCATGGACTCAGGCAGTCCCCTCGCCTTGGCCCCCCAAAGTGCTGGGATTACAAGTTTGAGCACCGTACCAGCCGGTTTGGTTTTTCTGAGGCAGAGTCTTACTCTGTTGCCCAGTCTGGAGTGTAGTGGTGCACCACAGCTTCTAATTCCTGGGCTCAAGGGATCCTTCCGTGTTAGCCTCCTGAGAAGTTGGGACTACAGCTGTGCACCTCCACACTTGGCTAAATTTTTTATTTTTTGTAGAGACAAGGTCTCATTATGTTGCCCAGGCTGGTCTTGAGCTCCTGGCCTCAAGCAATCCTTCTGCCTCTGGCACCCCAAGTGCTGAGATCCTAGGCATGAGCCACCACACCCACCCAGCTCTTTCAGGCTGTTTTTACTTTCCCCCTACTTCCTCCCACAGAGAATGTTATATGTCAGTTGAAGAAGATGAAACTAGAAGCTTTGAGAAAAGATTGGACAATAATAATTAAAACAAGGTTCCTTTGTTTTGATTTTTATTCATTTTATACTTTTTTTATTGATATATATTGCTTTATTATAATTATAGTTGAAAGTCAACATTTTGGCATATTTAAAAAATCATTTCCTTTCAACCTAGAAAATTCTCTTCCATGTTGATACACTTAGCAACTTATTTTGTCCTATAGCTTTGTGTTGACAATGCCAATTTGAGCCCTGGCAACTATTGGCCCAGAGGCCATTGGACATGAGATTATAACGGAATTTCATTTTTTTTCTCAGTCTGAGATTTTTTTTTCACTGTGAAACTGTCCTGTTTTTCATTGATGGGTCTAATATCCAGATCTCTCTGCATTTGACAGATGTGATAAACTAACAAGAAAATTTGCATTTGTATAGCTTTTACATATAAATATTTTATTCTCCTAATACCTTTTCAAGTTATGGGTACAGTTTAAAGAGTTAACTCAAATGGCTGACAAACAGCTGCTGCATAGACTTTGTAGCCCAACTGCCTGTTTATAACCTACTTATAGGCTATAATGTGAGTTCTGATGGCCTTTTTAGGAGACTAATCCAGCAATATCTGTGGGTGTTTATCATGGCATTCTCTAAAGTTCCTTCCACAGCCTACAAAGTGCTGCATTTACTAGATCCTGGCCAAGATATCTGTCTAACCTCTTTACCTGCCTCTCTTATTGTGTGCCAGCCACAATGGCATCCCATGTGTTCTCAGTTACTCTAAACCGGCTGTCGCCCAGTCACTCTAGGCATGCTCTCCCTTAGAACTTCAGTGCTTCCTATTCCTTCTGACTGAATGGCTCTTTTCTTCACACTCCTCATGGCTTACTCCCATAAGTCATTCAGTTCTCTGATCAAATATCTCCTCAGAGAGGGCTTCCCTGACTACCCATTTTAAAGTATCAAGTAATTCCTATAACTTTCCTTCCTTTATTTAGCTTTACAAAAATATAACATTATTAAAGTATTAATATTATTAAATCATTAAATTATTGCCTGTCCTCTCCACTAGAATGAATGTTCTATGAGGGCGGGGTGGGGACTTTGTTTAAACTCTTTGTTTTCAAGAGTTTAACAGACACATATGAAGGGTATTAAGTAACACCTGTTGCATCCATGAATTGTTTGTGGTAGAAAATAAAAAAATAAGCAATTAGAATATTCTTTGGCAAGAGAATGGATGGATTATTCGTGGTATAATCAATAAAATGAAGTATTATGCAGCCACTGAGAAGGATGGAATTAGATTTATGTCATTGAGGGAGTTCCAAAAGTTTTTATTAAGGAAGAAATACAGAATCAGAAAAATGTATATTACAGGACACCAAGCATGATTATCTCATTGATTATCTATCTATCTATCTATCTATCTATCTATCTATCTATCTACCTACCTACCTACCTACCTACCTACCTACCTACCTATCTAATTGATCTATCATCTATCCATACATAATTTTATAAGAATGGATACAGAAAGATATTCACCAGCTTGTAAGCCTTGACTATCTTGGGAAATTGTGCATGGTAATTGTTGAGCCAGGTATGGAAAAGAGCTCAGAGGGCTAAAATTTGGCTGAAAAGGACATTAAATGATTGCCAATGTGAGATACAACTTTACTTCCTTCTACTAGATACACTTCACAGCAATTTCAGTCAAATCTTTCTCCATTCTTCACCCCCATGACTCTTGTTTGTTGACTTGACCCCTGTTAATTACTCTCCTTTGGAGTTCCGTGTTGATACTCTGTGCTTCCATGCTGAAGTAGAGGTTCCAGGCAGTGTATTCAAGTCTTGTCTTTGCCTACCGCTTGGACTCTCTTTGTAGTATCTGAAAAAGACATTTATCTTTTACTAACATACTTTGTTTCATACTCAGTGAGTCATTGATGCTCTTATGACTGTTGTCTATCATGTGGGAAGGTTCTGAATAAAAACTATGAAACTGATTCTAGAAAAATTAGACTTTTGTGTTTTACTAGGGCCCATGAAACTCCTAAGGCAGAGAAGTGGCCTGGGAGGATAGCAAAGTTTGTCTAACTGCCATACGCTACACATACTAAAAAAACTTCATGGAACACTCGAGTAGAAAGTTAGGCAAACACTATCAAGTAAGAAACAGTCAACATTTTGAAAAGACAGCATCCCTGTCTTAGAAATGTAAGAAGGCAGAGGCAAATCATTTGATTTGAATAAGTAACAATTCGGTTAACGATGAAAAGCCCATATTTTTGGATAACGATGTATCCCCTTTATCATGGTTTTCAGTCATTAGAAATTTTATATTGATTGGTCTGGGGTTGTATTTTCCACCAGCTGTAAGAATGGGATGTACACTTTTTTCCTTGACATTGGATGGCAACTTTCAGGCACCCATCTTTTTACTTTAAATAAAATAATTTAGGAATACTAGTTTTAAACTTAAACTTCCTGAAGGCAAGATAAAGATTTTATAGTAATTTTGATTTGAGAAAATTTAAAGGTTTTGCTGCAGTGGGTGTTAATTATATCTTTATAGGATTTCTAGCCTACTACTGTTGAACATCAATAGTATAACATAGGAAGAACACTAACAATTACAGTATTGCAACAAGAAATTGGATTGATCCATGTCATAAGTCATTTTGGATATTACAGAATTAGTTCAAAAAGTATTTTTTTTTCTGAGAGAGACAAAGACATTTAAGCCATGGAGTTGGACAAAAGAAATCCTAAGAATCTATTTTTCTGAGTTTTAGGGTTTCCTTGAGCAGTTTTCTCCATCAACATATTTATAAAACCAAATTATTTCCTTTTCTCAAATAAATATACATAATGTGAAGAAAAGTCAAGGGATTGTTAGACGAATGCAGTGTAACAATTCATGCTTAAAATCACCAAACAGCAGAAAATTGCAGCGGTTTATAATTGTTTTCTGTGATGATAAATGCTGAGCTTTGCAATCACTTATTTAGGACAGAAGTCTTTTGGTTATGGGAGTTACATGCAAATAATGAAGAAATGCAAATACCCTTTTCACTATCCTTTTGTTTTTTAAAGCAGGGTTGAAGGGAATCAGCAGTACATAAAGAATAGTCCAGGAGTCATATGAATGACCTTTCACTTTCTGCTGCTTGAACTCCTCAGCAAAATGTCTGTGTCTGTGTGTATGTGTATGTGTGTGTGTGTGTGTATGTGTGTTTTGCAGTGTCTTTTTCAAAATTAATGAACTAGAATTCGTAAATCATACAACCATACTGAAAGCCCACATGATTATAATCTTGGGGAAACTTGCATCTGTAGATTAACTGAGAAGCTTGCTTTCACTATTAACACACAACAGTAATTTCAGTTGTGTTCTGATAAAAGTCAGTATAGACATTAGACATCAACTCAAAAACTTTTGATGAGATGCGTTTCTATGGAGAGGACTCTCCAATACTCTTTGATTTTGCTTCATAGCAAAGTCTAACATCTTTATCCTTTTAAAATTCTTGAAACCTAAAATACAATTTTAAAAAGTACTTCAATCTTATTAGTAGAGAAAATGGTAGAGAGAATTAGTCATAGAAAATATACTGAGTAACTACAATGACCTTTCATCCTTGACATCTAAGGTCATCCCAGGAGAAACTCCAGAGTAATTGAAATGAAGCCCTTAGCAGGCTCTTCTCTGGATTATAAATGTGTCTGCCAAGCAGTATGCTCAGAAGCTTATTAATGGACAGCTGTTTAAGATAATGCTCTTTATAAATGTCATTGACCTACCTACCTCATACTTGTAGTTGTTCCACTAAGATTTATCGTTCTCTATTCTCATGTTAAAACTACAGGCATAGAATTTATTTCTAGTAAAGTTCCATCAAATAATAAAAAATAGAATGCCTTTTAAAAATGTACAAATATACTGATATCATATGCTGTCTTATAAGTAAGCAGAAATGCTGAGAAAGAAGTAGCTACAAAAATAATTCCATTTAACAAGCTTGCTAAATATTTAATATGATTCAGATATAGGAATAACCACAAAACTCAAAAAATAGGAAAAGTAGATATGTTACTGAAAACATAATGAACAATGTACAAGTGTTTTTATATATGAATATGAAAACTTTACTTTTTAAAAAAATTATAACAAAATCTATTATGAGTTGCAAAACTTTTAATATTTTATGACTCACATATTAGTTATTATATGTCCAAGATTAATTTGAATAAATGTTGTTTAATTTCTGTGCTATCTCTTAATTCCATCCTCTTTTGTATTTTTTTTTTGAGTTGAACTATCACTCTGTTGCCCAGGCTAGAGTGCAGTGGCACACTCACAATCACCGTAGCCTCGACCTGCTGGGCTCAACCTTCAAAGTAGCTGGAACCACAGGCATGCATCACCACGCCCAGCTAATTTTTTAATTTATTGTCGAGACAAGGTCTCACCAAGTTGCCCAGGCTGGTCTCAAGCCCCTGGGCTCAGGTAATCCTCGCTCCTCAGCCTCGCAAAGTGCTGGGATTACAGGTGTGAGCCACTGTGCCCACTTTCTATTTGTATTCACTCTTTGTCTATGAACTTGTTTCTTTCTTTCTTTATACACATACACATATTTTTTCTTTATTAAAAGCAAAAATGGAATATTTTGATAGAAATTAAAACTTGAGGCTTATATAAAATTTCAGATGAGCGACATAAACACTAAAATTTTGTTTAGAAAATGCACAGAAAGTATTTCCAGAAAGCAAAAAAAAATAAATTGATTACTTGGTGCAGGCTAATTTTAATGACTATATAACGCATGGGTGCAAATTGTACAAAATTTATTACTCATAAACTGTGATTCAGATAAAGAATTTGTTCAGTGGGTAATTTTATTTTAAAAATTTAAGAGAAATTTGCTTTTGTTGCTTCATGACAATAAGACATATTCTTTGATTAGCAGCATCTACACAAACAAAGCATTTCCAAACCCTCTGAGTTCCCTCACTAATGAAATGGACCTCACTGTAGTAACATGTTGGAACTTGTCCAAGAAATTTTATAACTCAAGTATCAGCTTTATTTATGACAGTGAAATGCCAAAAATACTAGGAACAGAACTTGTCTAAACTTTAGCATAATGCTGTGTAATCTGGTCACAATTTTACCTTAATTTACTTTTAATTAGGCAGCATATTCAATATAAGATTAATGTAGAATAAGCCTGGGCTCCAAGCCAAGTGAGTTTATACTCTTTCCTGTATTTGATTCTCTGATGCCTTTACCCACAGTTTTTATATGCTGTCCAGTGACAGACAACCCCAAATTTATATATTTGTTTTTCTGAAAACTAACCCTAAGGTGAATTTGTTAAAAACTGAAAAGGATTATCTGGTTGTTACTTTATTTGGTAAGGCTTATTCTCTGCTAACAGACTTGCTTATTGTTAAAATAGACATGACTTCTAAACTGTTAAGTATTACGTATTTTTTTACCCAAGTCTTCCAAATTCTGTTGTAGTTAGCCACGAAATGGAGGCAGGCAACGGTGTTTTGGCTCCAAGCGGAAGAATAGTCTTTATATCATAATAATGCAAATAAGGAGGCGGGAGCTAAAAACATGGGTGAAGATAAGACTGCCCAGGGAGAGGGTAAAGAAAGAAGAGGGTAGAAAATAGAACCATGCAAATTCACAACTTAAACTGAGAAGAAAAACTGAAAAAGAATAGCCCCCAAATTAAGGGGAGATAGTGTTCCAGATATAAAAAAGGGGGAGTTGCCAGGAGAGTAAGGTCATCTGCAGCATCAAATGTTGCAGCAAGTTCAAGTAACAGAAGAGTATTCATGGATGCTGGCTGCTGAGATTTCATGGTTGGCTTTTAGATAGCAGTCTTAGAAGACTAACATGGTTGAGAGGAATGGGAAGTGAAGCCAGTGAGCATAAGTGACACTTCCAGAAGTATTTGGGAAAGTGCTGATAGAGACAGAGTTTGAGCAGGAAATAAGGCAGAGGCAAGAAATGCATCTGATTTTAGTTTTTAAAAATAAATTTCCTTAGCAGGTCTGGTGGCTTGTGCCTATAGTCCAAGCTACTGGGGAGGCTGAAGCAGGAGGATCACTGAGCCCCAGAGGTCTAGGCTGCAGTGGACATGATTGTACCACTGCACTCTAGCCTGGGTGACAGAGCAAGATTCTGTCTCAAAAAGAAAAAGAAAAAGAAAAAAGAAAATTCTATTTCTGATATAAATGCATGAATTTCAATTGATATTTTCTTATATTATTTAGAATGTCTCAGGGCTATTGCTTTAAGATGACAAAATAGAAATAAACAGACAGAATTATTTTAAATAGCCACTTGGAGTAATTTACATTAAGCTTAAACACAAAAATTTACTTATTTTTGAACTCCAGTAAGGTTAATTTAGGAAATACTGGCATATGTCTCATAAATACCAATTAAATGACAATTTTTCACATTTTCATTTCTGTGAATATTTTATATTCTGTGCTTTACTGATGGCATATGCCATGTTTAATGCTGTTAATTTAACATTAAGTTCAAACGCATTATACCTTCAGTAAGTGCTAGCATATTTTATAGAAATATAAGAAATATTTTCACTATGATAGATAATTTTGAATGTAACTTTTATAAATACTAGCACTGAGGAAAAAGACAACTCCTGTAGGTTAAAATCAATAATAATGGTAAATGCTGTAAACTTACGAATAGTAACAATCATAAAAAGTTTCCAAAGTGGTCAAGTTACAAATTATCTTAAATGAATCTGTGGTCCTACTGGTTCAGCCTGTAGTGAATAAAATCAAGGTTAAATGCTTCAAACGCGATCCTGAATTTAAGCAACTTAAGAAAACAGAACAGTTTGTTAAAACTCTCTTCATCCTAAAGTTCTATCTTTTGGTGGTTTCTTAAGGTAATGTTCTAGATCACCTTCTCTTTTCTAACTAATCTCATATATCTACCTCCTTCTTCTTGTCTTCCTTCGACTCCTCTTTCTCCTTTTCTTCATGTTTTTCCTCTCCCTCTTGCTTCTCTGTCTTCTTTTTCTTCTAATAGCTTAATCAAATAATAATTGACATAAAATAAACTGCATACATTTAAAATGTATGTATTTGGTAAGTTTTGACATCTGTATTTGCATATGAAACCATCCCTACAAATAAAGCAGTGAACATAATCATCACCCCAAAAGCTTCCTTGTTCTTTTTGTATTACCTTGCATTCCCCATCCCCCTAATGAGTCCCCAGGCAACCAAAAATCTGTTTCTGTACAAATTTGTTTACAAATTTTAGAATTTCATAAAAAAGGAACAATTTTATATAATGAATGGAATGTTCCTGAAGTATTTAGGAGGTTTCAGGGCTACCTATAGCTTTAAGATGACAAAATACAAATTACAAAATACAAAGATGACAAAAACAAACAAGGTTAAACAGCCATTTGAAATTTTTTCAATCTTTCCTGGGCTTTTTTTTTTTTTTCCATTGAATCTAATTATTCTGAGATTCACCCATGTTGTTGCATGTATCAGTAATTTATTCAGTTCTGTTGCTGAGCAGTAGTATCCCACTGTATGAATCTACCACAATTTGTTTAGCTATTCACCTGTTGGTGGGCATTTGAGCTGTTTCCAGTTTTTGGCTGTTACAAATAAAGCTGCCATAAATATTTTCATACAAGCTTTTGTATGGACATATGTTTTGATTTCTCTTGAGTAAATACCTAAAAATGGAATGGCTGGATCATATGGTAGGCATATGTTTAAAGTTTTTGGAAGCTGCCAAACTGGTTTTTTTTTTGTTGTTGTTTTTTAAGTCAGGGTCTCACTCTGTCGCCCAGGCTGGAGTGCAGTGGCACAGTCATGGCTCACCGCAGCTGTGACTTCCTGGACTCAGAGAATCCTTCCACCTCAGCCTCCTGAGTAGCTGGAACTATAGGTGTGTGCCACCATGCCAAGCCAATTTTTTTTTGTAGAGATGAGGTCTCTCTATGTTGCCCAGGCTTGTCTCGAATTTCTGAGCTCAAGCAATCTACCTGGCTCGGCCTCCCAAAGTGCTGGGATTACAGGCATGAGCCACCACATTTGGCCCCAAACTATTTTCTAATGTGGTTGTACCATTTTTTCCTTCCCACCAGGATTGTATGAGAGCTCTAGTTGTTCCCCATTCTTGTCAACACTTGGTATTGTCAGTGTTTTAGCTGTGGTTCTATTAAGTGTGTACCGCTATCTCCTGGTTCAATTTGCATATCCCCAATAACAAATAATGTTGATTGTCTTAACTGTACTTCTTTTCTTTTTTTTTTTTTTTTGAGTTGGAGTCTCACTCCGTCGCCCAGACTGGAGTGCAGTGGCCGCTCCCGGCCACCGCAGCCTCCACCTGCTGGGCTCCGGCGATCCTTCCGCCTCAGCCTCAGCCTTCCGAGTAGCCGGAACTACATGCGCGCGCTACCACGCCCGGCTAATTTTTTTTGATTTATTGTAGAGATGAGGTCTCGCTTGCCCAGGCGGGTCTTGAACCCGCGGGCTCAGGCAATCCACTCACCTCGGCCTCCCAAGGCGCGGGATTACAGACTGAGCCACCGAGCCCGGCTTATTTTCTATCTCTATTCATTTTTAGTAATGTTTTTGTTCAAAGTTTCCACCCATTTTAAAATTGTGATGTTTTATTAATGTTGAGTTTTGAAATAAGAAATATATTTCTGGATTCAAGTCCTTTGGTACAGATATACTTTGTAAACATTTTCTCTCAATCTGTTGCTTGTTTTTCAATTATCTTAACAGTGACTTTCAAACATAGACATCCTTAATTTTGATGAAGTACAATTGACCAATTTTCTGTTTTCTGTAGCATGCTTTTGGCGTTGTATCTAAAATTATTTGCTCAAACTAAGATCACAAAATTTTTTTTCTCCTGTAGTTCTTTCCAGAAGTTTTATAGTTTTATGTTTTAGGGTTTGGCCTAAAGTTCATTTTGAGTTAGTTTTCGTATTTGGTATGAGATATGTACATATATAAATGTTAGAAAATCATTTTTTGAAAGGCTATGCTTTCTCAATTTAATTGTCTTTTGACCTCTGCCAAAACATCAGATGTCTATTTATATATAGGTCTATTTCTTTACTCTTGTTCTATTCCATCAATCTATTTGTATATTTTCTTGTCAAAACCATGCTGCCTTTGTTACTGTAGCTTATATCCATCTTGAAATCACATAGTATTAGTGTCTCAACTTTTTTTTTGTTTTTTGAAAGATGTCTTGACTATTTTTGGTCTTTGAATTTTTATATGAAATTTAACATAGAAAAAGCCAGGGAAGAGTAGACCTGTTTTCAGATAAGAGTAAAGAGGAAAGGCAGCAACAAGGAGAAGGAAAATAATGCAGATGGTCAAGGATGGGTGAGAAACACAGATGACTGATAAAGCAGAGCTATCTAGGAAAGAAAATCTCAAGAAGCTTTAGTTAGTTGATGAGCAATGTAGATTGCCATATGGTAACTCATTGCATTTGGAAATTCGGTGATGGCTGGAGTCATTGATACAGCAAATTCAGTTGAATATATGGATAGAAGCTAAATTCTGGGAGACAAGATCAAGGCATGAAAAATAAAGACTAAAGCTGGTCCAGGTGCTCCCCAGGTTTCAGATGGCAGTTCAAATTCCACTGCCTATGCTGAGCCTGCACTGAGCCCCTGCTGGCAGGAGCTTTCTTAGCACAGTGTCGTCTTCCTACCATATCACTTATTAGATCTTTATTTTGTTAATTATTTGATTTTAGTTTTCTAGGCAAGGACCACATCTTTACTTAAAACCATCTAGCACAGTGCTTGGTATATAACAGGTGATCAATAAGTGAATTTTAGCATGAAAGCAACAGGAGAATAGTTTAAGAGAGCTACATGCTTATGTTTTTTAATTACAATGGGATCATCCAGAAACATCCCACTCAGATCCTCACAAAAAGTGAAAAAGAGAATGGATTGAAGAAAATTTTAAAATTAAGCAATACATTAAATAGACAAAAAACCTGAGGCACCAATGCCTGCATGTTGAGTTTATTATAAATGTTAAAATGGAGCACTATAGAGAAAGCATTGTGGAATGAGACAACACTGGTTTAAATTCAGGCTATATTCATGAGATCTGTGATGTGGAAGTTGCTTAACTAGTGTGAGCTTCCATTTCCTCATCTTTAAAACAAATATTAAAATTTAGTTATAAGGTTGTCATAAGGATATGTGCAAAATACTTATATGTATGTAGTAAGTGCTCAAGAAATATTCATTATTATAATAGCTACCACTATATATTCTAGTTCCTGTTTTTAATTTGGTTTAAAATTGTTAAATAGACCGAAACGAAACCTTCCTAATGATACCAATAACCAGTACATAAAAATTTTCATGTTTTGGTCTTCTTAGTAAGAGAGTTGTGAGATTTTAGGAGAAAAAGACACCATCTTGCCCTCCAGTTTCTCTCCCATATCTGGCACACTGTATACACTACATATGGAATTTTGTCACCAAATAGACAATAACTATATGAAATATTCACTCTTCTTTTCTTTCTGTCTCCCTTTTGCAAGCAGTCTTTCATATGTAGAAAATAAAACAACAATGCAAAAGAGTGCCGTCCCTGATGAAAAGCTGAAATAAGTATGAAATTAATAGTTTGAAGAACTTAAAAGAAAATACTAAAATAAGCCAGTTATGAGATGATTGGAAAGTCTGCACCCTTTCAACATTGCTTGCCAGCTCTAGTCCTGATCTGTGCAATTACCCTATCTACAGTCTAACCCTCACAGTTTCTGTTGATTATTATATAGCTCAGGTGTCATTTTATAAGAACTGGAAAAGAAATTGATTTTGTTTTTTTCTGCACCGTCAATACCAAAAAGCAGTTCATGCCTGTCATTAGTAGAACTGTGTATATAATTTACACAGAAAGCTCTCATAGACTTATCATCCTCGACAGTATGCCTGGGGATAATGTGGAAATTATGCTCTTTTGTGTAACTGGGAAGGTCTCCAAGATGAGTGCCATTTCTTGGAACAGCAGAAGTCTTTTCTCACATGAGCTACATGACAGAGGAGTGTTACACAGCTCACCCATGGATGCTGGCAGCCAAATGCCTCCCAAGCAGTTCTGATTCTGCATTATGTAATTGGAAATCCCTGCAGTGCAATAACTTTTTAATGTGCACAATGATCTAAATTAATGTTTCACTTCTACTCAAGGAGAGCTAGGCTGCCAATGATTTAATTTTTTTTTTTTTTAGGGGAGAGATACAATTGATCTTAGAGAAAATTGTAATGGATATCTCTGATGTCTGCTTTGTGCAAGGGCATAACTGTTTTGTGCTGTTCCTTTTGTTTTTCTGCTTGATTCTGTGAGATGTGTAAGCTTATATATTTTAGGGCAAATTGTGTGTGTGTGAGTGTGCGTGTGAGAGAGTGTGTGTGTATGTGTGAGTGTGTGTGAGTGTGTGTGTGTGTGTGTGTGTGTGTGTGTGTGCGTGTGTTCGTTCAATTGCCATGAAGTACGAGGAAGGTACTTTGGCTATCAGGCATACTACTTTTACATCTAAAGGATGGTTGCTTAGTGGCCAAATTATGGGAACTTTCTCCCTGAGGCAGAGGCTAGGTCCTCTGGCAGCTTCCAAAGATGATGCCATTTGTTATTTTGTTACTATTGGACCTGTTGCTTGAGACTTTCTTAACTTCCTGAATGTGTTTTCCTTTTTTTCAGTTTGAATTCAAAGGTATCACTACTCTTTGATCTAATTTCTCATAAATGATTGTTTACCAATGGTATTTTCATAATAAAAACGTTTCCATGGAAATTGTCTCCTTTGGTTCACTTTCAATGTTCTTTATTTTATAGCAATACTAAACACGAGCTTTTACCTGGGGAAAAATAATAGTGATTATTTAGAAGTAGGCATTTTGATTGTTCCCTCATGACTTCAATTATATAAGGAATCCTCTTACCCACCATTAACCTTTACTTGGATTCTTTAGAACATTTTGAAAGAAAAATGTCTTTACATGAAAAATGTGCCTGCGCAGTGAAAGAGAAAAATGTATGTTTTATGGAAAACCAAGCTCTTCCTCCATCCCTTGCAAAATCTGGAGCCCAGTGGCCCCCATCTAATCCTCCACATTCTCTGTCTTGCACTGCAACAACAACAACCCAGCTGGTTCCCTGCAACCACTCTGACTCCTTCCAAATTGTCCTCAACACACAGTACTTACATAAGATTATATCAACCCCTTCCTCTCTTCAAAACTGACCACAAACTCATGCTTAACATTCTCCAGTGGTTTTCCTTTGCCCTTCAGACAAGACAACAAACTTTTTTACACAGTTTATAAGGCTTGACTCCCTCTTCCAGCCTCATCCCACCACTCCATACTTCCCGATCTCTGAGCTCCACTCTCATCTGCCTCCCTTCAAGCCCTGAAGCCTCCATGTTCCATGTTACCCGCATATGGCTTCTTCCCTGTACTTGACATATTGTTGTTCGCATTTTGTACAGCTTCATGCTTTCTTCTAGATCAACTCAGTTATCATTGCCAAAGTTGCTGAAGCTTTCTCTTACCAATACAATTTATTCTTTTTCCATAAAATTTTACCCCCATACCACTGGATTTTTCTCCTTTATATCACTTAATACAGATGGAATTTTGCATTCATTCCATGTAATGAATTTGATTAATATTTATCTTTTTTACTACATAGAGGCAAAGATTTATTTATTTTTTTGTTTAATGTTGTTTCCCACAAGCTAATACAGTGTCTGGGATGTGGTAGAGGTTCCATAAACACCCTTTTTTTTTCCTTTAGATAAATGAAAACGGTAAAGTCACATAGCAAGAATATGAAATAAACCTTTAATATGCCTTTGTGAGTAACACTAGAAAGTATGGCCATTAAGCTATTAAAGTATATTGGATTTTTGGGGGGTCAGATGATATTGGTAATTAACTTGAACTTGAAAGAGGAGATCACTTTCATTTCACCTGAATAGACTCTACAAGGCAAGTGCTTTCCCTTATGAAAGAAGACAAATCTGGGATAGATTCTACTCTTTTTGGTCTTTACAAATAGAGGATGGAAATTGGTCAGGGTGTTCAAAGTATCCAGGTGAGGAAATATAGTCATATTGTAACAACAAACATTTACTGATTGTTCACTATGTGTCAGACATTGTGCTAAACTCTAACCTTATGATAACTCATTGATATTAACAGCAGCCTTCTGAGGTGTTGGTACATTATTTTCCACATTTCATAGAGGGGTAAACTGAAACAGGTTAAATAACTTACTCGAAGTCATAGAGTTAGTTGGTGGATCTGAGAAATTCATGGGATTGTTAGAACCCAACTCTCATATTGCCTTATTAAAAAGAGTTAACATAATTTTATGTTGTCTAGCAAGTAGGAGCAGGAAATGAACATTTTGTGTTTTGTCAAATAAGTATGAAATGAACACTTGTCTTTAAAAATAAGTGCCAACTTTTTGCTCTCCCCCAAATATAAACATAATCTGCATTATATTTCCAAAAATATAATGAAATAAAAATTAAAATGATAACGTATCTTATTATTTCAATTTATCTAAAAAGTTCTTGAATTGTTTGCATTTGCACATTGGAATCTTAATACTGTCCTTGGAATTAAAGTTCAAGTGTTAATAATAATCATAATAATACCTGTACTTTGTCATCATTCTATAGTTTATTAGGTGCTTTTGCTTTCCTACTAAATTTAATCCTCCTGAATACTTCATAAGATAGGAATTATCTCCATTTTAAAGACATCAAAGTATGCATTAGAACTCTGAAGCATACAATAGATGGCTAATTCAGGGATAGAACCTAGGGCTTAGCTATCACAGAGCCCTTCAATTACAAAAAACTTACAGGACAGTCTTCTTCTGGGATACACATCTCTGTAGACAGGTCTGAGCATTATTCAGTGCATGCTGAGATATTTTCTTGCAGTGTGTCCTGTTTTGTTTGAACTCCGCTATGAAATTGTAGTAAAATTCACTTAACACAGTTTGTACTCTAGAAAAGAGAAAGTCTAAACTATTTTTTTATAAAAGAAATTTGCCTGTCAAGATTCACACACACACACTTTTATATTCTTGGTACATAAGCGTTAGTATATATTTTGCAAGACTGCAAAAGAAGTATGATTTATATTTTCTTCAGAGCTTATTAGTATCATGATTTCTAGTTAGTAAAAAGGTCTCAAACTGAGCTTAATGCTGCTGTTTTCTTGTTGGCTGTTGTGAATAACAATAAATACAAAGCATTTAAGTAGATGGTAAAACAATTAAATGGCATTTTTGTGATATGTCATATTATTAAACCACAAACGATGGAATTTCTCATGCAATAAATATTGTCTTCAATTTTCTAAAAACTTGTTTTCTAAATGTTTTCTTTTTAATCTTACTCTGTTCACACCAAACTATTAAAACTTTCTACATCATAACATGAACACAGGAAGTAAGTGACAACAGGATAGCTGGCCTGAACTCAAGACCGCCAAGCTTTTACTTTGAAGGCCTTCGTGTTAGTGTGCATTGAAACTCTACCAGCATATAGCAAAGTGCAGTGGAAATAAAATCAGAAAAGACTTCCTCAAGGTTATGTCTTTTTCTTATTTGAATAGCCCAAAGTATAGTATGATTTTTATTTCCCATCGATTTTTGACCCTTTTACATAGTGTGTTATATTAATATGTACTTTTGCTTGGAAGATAGGAAATTTATAGTCAGATAGAAGTTGGACAAAGAAACAATTTTTGTAAACTCATAAGGTGAGCCAGGAGTTGTATCAGAAGTTGCAGTTAGTTATCAAGAAGGACGCAATGTCCTCATGTTCTGAGCTGAAAGCTCAAATGTTGCAATCAGTGTTTATATTTCACTTTGCAAAATACAGAAGTTCTTTTTTTCTTTTTTTTTTTAACAGTTTTAACCTTTACAAAGACATTACATGAAAGACCAAAACAAACAAACAACAACAAAAAAACCCCAAGCATGTTGTTGCACTCCTCTCTCAGTGTAGCAGAAAACTTTATCAGGTATTACGTCTTTCTTCTAGTATGTTCTTTGTAACACAATTGTTGAAAGCCTTTGCTATCTGGGGAAGGAGAAAACCCAGACGCTGAAAAGGACTAGCACAGAAGGTGATGTTAGAGACCTAGGGTGAACTATTCCTGCCACCTCCTAACCTTAGGACAGGCTCTTCACTCCTTAGTGACAGTAAAGTGCAACTAATAATTCTGGTTCTCCCTACTTCCCATGACTGTGATGAAGTCAAAACATCTTGTATGTGATGGCTCTGGGAAGCCTTACACAATGTCACATGGTATGTCTATCATATTTATCCTTTAAACAAAGACTAACAAATAACAATTCTTTAACCTTATTTCCTAATATCAGAATGAATGATTCCCAGTCACAAAATGAATGACTCATAAGGTGTAGATATGGAAAAAACAGAAAATTGCAAATAAGTCTAGTGAGGTCAGCAAGGTTGTTCTGGTATTGGTGCCCTTTGTAGTGCTTCAAATGGCAGAGATTTTGAGAATGGGTATTCCAATGACCTGAGGGCAGAAGTTAAGCATTGTCTAGGATGGCAGGCTTAGCTGTTGGGCCATGAATGGTATTCTCACCATGCCTTACAAAAACTATCAGAAGTATTTATTATTATGCTGATCACCAAGGAAGGATATCTGAGTGCCCTGTGGTGGTTTGATACTGCCCTGTGGCTATCATTATAATATGAAATGTGGTTGTTTTTCAACTTTTCTTGATTTAGAAAACATAGAAGCCAGTGCCATCGGAGAGTGGTAATAGTGGTGGAATAAGTCAGTAACAAGAGGCATCTAGCTTTGATACCTTTCACTGGCCATCCTAGCAAAGAGTTTACTCGATCTAGCTCACAGTCCCCACTCCACACAGAGAGCAAGAGTCCTTTCTTTTTTAACAGTTGACATGGTTTTATGAGTAAGTAATAGATTCAAATGATTCAAAACACAGAAAGTGTATAGATGTCTGTGAAAAGTCTTCTTCTTTTCTGGCCCCCTAGTTTAATTTACACTCATCCTTCTCACCGAGGTCACAAACATATAATATCTGTGGCAGGTTTTCTTACGATATTTTTTTAATAACTGTAATTCGATAAAAATTCATATTATTTTTCCTTCTGAAAAAGACCTAGAAATGGTAAAATAACATATATTGTTTGGCTCTTTGATTATTTTTATTTAATGTAACTTAAGCTTTCTTTTTAGGCAATACTTGTCCATGTGATTATGTGAGATTATCCTTTAAAGGATTGGTTCTGAGGTAATACCTCTGTAGCTTTCTATAATCTTTCCTGATGAACTGCAGAAAAGCAGGATAACTGGTTCTTCAAGAAGTTGAGAAAAAAAAAAAGGAAGAGGTAGACAATAGTATATTTAGGTTTTGAGAATGGGTTCTCAGTACATGCTATTTGAACTCCTTGCACATTCTGTTAAATGTCCTTCCTGTTTTCTAAATAAACTTATATGTGTGCATATATTAATATCTATATCAACTCTTCACGATTCTGGTGTAATAATTTGACACTCAAAAAAAAGCACAAATATTTAGTTAAATTTGCCTTCAATATAGATCTAAGAGAAGTTCTTGGCAAAATTTGTGTTCCTCACAGAGCTTAAATACCTAGGCATTGCCTGCCTTGTCTCCGTTCTCTTACTGTGCTTCTTGGGGAAAAATCAAGCTTATCTGGGTTTTCCTAATGTAGACAGCACATTATAGCATGTTTCCAGTGGAATTTAGCATAGCATACTTTCAATAATGACAAAATAAAAGTTTAAACCCAACTTATAAAGTGTATTATATATACTTTTTTATTTAAAATTTCTTAAATATTTATTCATTTTTAAAAATCACATACTGGTCATGATTACTGTTTCAGATGCTTTTTAGTTATGTAAATTATTTCTCTCTCGACTGTGTAATTACATGATGAACTGGTTTCTAGAGTATCATATACTTAATGTGAGTTTCTAAAAATGCTTTAATCATATAATTGCTAGTTTATCAAGTAGAAAGTATAGGTCTGAGAACACTATCATTATGTCATTATTTTCCACAAAAGACAGTGAAACACACTGAAGAGGCCACTATGAGGCAAATAACAGTTTCCTATGGTGTTTAAATTTGCAAGGATTAAAAACAAAAAACAAAAAACCCCAGCAGAACAGAATAGTAAAGAAAATGCCCAAAGGTGAAGCGTTTTAAATCTAGCCAGGTAATTTATGTTGTGTTTCAATCTATGAAAATCATTTCAGACAAAGGAAGTGACTAAGTAAGACTAGAACAATGAAGCTAGGAGGTTATCTAACTCCATGAGTGACACTAATATTTAATAATTGATTCACTATATTTTGTGGGACAGTCTTTAAAAAAAGAAAAAAACTTGAGACTTTTTTTTTTGAAAGCAGGATTTATTGAGAGGACAGTAAAGCTCCCATAGTGGGAGGGGACTCAAAAGGTGTTACCCCAAACTTGAGACTTTCTATTTGCATTGGAACCTAGTTGCACTGTTCTTGTGCTGGTTATTACTGAGTATACCATATTCAAGTGTGATTGAAATAGAGAATTATATGCCAATAGGGGTATGTAATCTGGAATGGCTAAGTGGTTAAATTTAAATCTAGTATTACAGAACTCAAAGATTAAAAAAAGTTTTTTTATATTCAATGAGTAGTTATGGATGAGAACATCTATTTATCTTAACAAAGTCTAGTGAAACATCCAAAGTAAAACTGTTCCATCTGTGAATTAAGTGAGAGAAGACAAAACTTCTAAAAAGGGTCTCTCTCTCAATATATCTCTGTTGTACACACACACACATACACACACATACACAGTCACCCTTTTGTATGCAGGAGTTCCTCATCCTTGGATTCATACCATCGTGAATGGAAAATATTTTGGGGAAAAAGGGATGGTTGTATCTATACTGAATATGTACAGACTTTTTTCTTGCCACTTCTCAAACAATACTATAACAACTATTTACAAAACATTTCATTGTATTAGTATTACAAGCATTTTAAAGATTATTTAAGTTATAGAGAAGGGTGAGCATAGGTTATGTGCAAATACTACACCATTTTATATCCTGGATACCCCCACAGATACTAAGGGATGACTGTATTTCTATCACCTCCCCCTAACCACTTAAAATGATTGCAGCCACAACTCTGAGCAGAAGAGGAAAAATCAAATGTAGGATGTTAGGTTTATAGTAAATGAGTGTGTTAAGGGTATGTATATGTTGTGGTTTCAAGATTAGATATTTATTCTGTCATTGTTTATTCAGCTATTGGATCTAGTTCATGATCAATATACACAGCTGACTTATATTTTCATGCAATAAAAGCACTTTTCTCCCACAAAGCAGTGATTTTAAAAAATAAGGTTGTTAAATTACCACTGCATTTTGTTATTTAATCCTCTGATTTCCTTTTACATGTTAAAAAGAATTAAAACTAATGTTCTAAGAAAAGGATGAATTGTTTGCTGAAATGATTAAAATTAATTCACTTCTGATCATTTAGGTCTCTCAAGAAAATCTGAAACTTGATGATGGTTGTTAGATGGTGACTTCTTGGCTTACCCCGAACAGTGCAGGGTAGTGATTATGAGTGTGGATTAATGGATCAGAGCGTAGTTTTGAGCCTTGACTCTGCCTCTTACTCTTCTGTGTTTTTGACCAACGTATGAAGCCTCTCTGTACTTCAATTTTCCCTTGCAAGTAAGGATGGTAATATTAAGTATCCCATAGAAAATGAAAGGGCATTATTTCTTTAATTTCCTTTTTATTTTAAAACTCCAATGCTTATGCAGATATTCTAGAACACTTAATAAACATTTCTTAATTAAAAAATTAAATATATTCAAAGTAAGCTAACTAAAACATCCAAATTTAAGGTCTGATTTGCTAATGTGCATCTCTATGGATGATGTTTGTGTCAATTCTAGCCTCATATTGAGTGCTTAGACTCAGTGAGGCACATGGTATATACTCATTAAATGCAAATTTTTCCCTGGTTTACTTTAGTGGTCTCTCCTGTTTCCTGAGTCTGTGGCTGTCGCTTTTCTTCCCATGCTTTCTTTATTGTTTTATAATTGCCTCTTTAATCAAAACAGTCAGTGCTTAAAATATATCCAGAATTTGCTTTTAAAGTGTCCCTGCCACCAAAAAGCTGGGCAGTCTTAAGAGTTTCTTAATTTCTCTGCCTAAATTTTTTCATTTTGTGGGAATCTGTTTTCTTGTGAGGCTGAAATGATATATTACATGTAAAAGTACTTTTAAAAACTGCAAAGTACAGTATATTATTAGAGTTGCAGCTTGGAGTATGAGCTTTAGAAAGGCAAAAGTTATGCCCTTGCGTGTTTCTTTTTTTTAAACAGAAGTTTTTTTCCCTGAAGAAGATGATGATTGTTTTTATTTTATTTTATTTTAAAGATGTGGGGTATAATTCAGGGTTCGGTGCATACATAAGTGGTCATCATACAGGTGAAGTTTGGGCCTCCCATTGGTTCTCAGTTTACCTGGATTGGGATCATGTACACTTCTTAATGTAATGTTCCTCCCTCTTCCCCTGGCAGTGACCTGCTACTGCCAATCTATTTCATGTAGTATTATGATTAATGTTTAGCGTCCACTTATGAGTGAGAACATGTGGTACTCAGTTCTTTGTTTCTGTGATAGATCATTGAGAATGATGGGCTCTAAATCCATACAAGTTGCTGCAAGGGCCATAAATTTGTCCTTCTTTATAGCTGTGTAATTGTCCATCATGTCTATGTACCACATTTTTTTTATCCAGTCCACTTTTGATGGGCAGTAAGGTTGGCTCCATGTTTTTCTATTGTGCATAGTGCTGCAATAAACATGAGTACACAAGTGTCTTTTTTGTACAGTGATTTGAGTTCCTCTGGGTATATTCACAGAAGGGTGATTGCTGGGTCATATGAAAGGTTGATTTTTAGATCTTTTAGAAATTGCCACACTGTTTTCTACAGAGGTTATACTAGTTTATACTCCCACCAACAGTGTAGAAGCATTCCCTTTTCTCTGCATCCTCTCCAGCACCTGTTGCTTTTGGAGTTATTAATAATAGCCATTCTTACTGGAGATAGGTGGTATCTCAATGTGACTTTAATTTGCATTTCTTTGATGATTATTGAGGCTGAGCATTTTTTCATGTATCTGTTGGCTGCTCAAATGTCTTATTTAGAAGTATCTATTCATATCTTTTGCCCATCTTTTAATAGGGCTGTTTGTTTTTTTCATTTTGGCATATTTGAGTTCTTCATAGATCCTGGATGCTAGGCTTTTGTCAGATATACAGTTGGCAATTGTTTTTTTCACCATTCTGTGGGCTTTCTCCATACTCTCTTAGCGGTTTCTTTTGCTTTGCAGAAGGTTTTCAGTTTAAGTCTCACTTGTCTATCTTATGTCTTGTAGCATGGGCACTTGAAGTTTTGATCAGGAATTTCTTGCCTATTTCAATTTCTATAAGGGTGTCTCCTGCGTTTTCTAAGATTCTTATAGTTTGAGATTTTACATTTAGGTCTTTGATCCATTTAGAGTTGATTTTTGTGTATGGTGATAGGTAGGCTGTTTCAATCTTCTGCATGTGGTCAGTCAGTTTTCCTAGCACCATTTACTCCTCTCCTCAATGGTTGTTGGTGGAGGCTTTGTTGAAGATGAGTTGGTTGAGAAATTGAGGTTTTGCATCTAGAATCTCTATCCCAATCCATTGGGCAATATGTCTATTCTTGCACCAATACCAAGCTGTTTTGATTATTGTAGGCTTATAGTAAAGTTTCAAGTTAGGAAGTGTGATACCTCCCACTTTGTTTCTTTTTTTGAGGATTGTTTTGGTTATTTGTGGTCATTTACGTTTCCATACGAATTTCTGTGTTGTTTCCAGGTCTGAAGAGAATGATGTTGGTGATTTAATGTGTATTGCATTGAATCTGTAGATTGCTTTTGGTAGGATGGGCATTTTAACAACATTGAGTCTTCCAATCCATGAGCATGGAATATTTTTCCATTTGCTTGTGTCTTCTTGGATTTCTTTGAGCAGTGTTTTACAGTTTTTGTTGTAAAACTCTTTACTTCTCTGGTTAGGAAGATGCCAAGGTATTTCATTTTTTTTGTTATTAATGTGAATGGAATTATGCTTTTTATTTGGTTCTCTGCCTGTTTATTGTTGGTGTATAAAAATATGATTTTCTTTTGCACATTTTGTACCCTGAGACTTTGCCAAAGTCCTTTA